>JANIJI010000007.1:10607500-10695000 GCA_024500535.1 Leptonema lineaticorne
AAATCAAATCCGTGAAAATCGTACAATGCATGGTGACGCCGAGTCACGATGGCGACCACGGAGGCGGTCACATTAAAAACGTTTTTATTTATTGCGTACGTACGTCGACCGTCCATTGTTACGTATGAAGCCGATAGTGAAATTATTGGATTTTGTATAAAATAATAATAAAAAATGTATAAATATATATATTTAAAAAAAATAATATTAAAATTATAAAAAAAATATTGACAACAGCTGACGATCGTTTTTTTTTTTTTATTATATTCATAATATTGTATAAAAATTGAAATTATACAGCACATCATTGTACGCAATTATCAAAATCAATTTTAATTGTGATAAATATTACATTCATATAGTGGCATCTGTTATAAAAATAATTAAATTTTTAATATATTTTAAAATTATCAATATATAAAGATGTCATTTATAAATTTGATTAGATACAAAAGTTATATATATATTTATATATATATATATATATATATATATATATATATATATATATATATATATATTCATATTCAATACAAGTGAATATAATAAAAGTCGAATAAAATATTTAATCGCGTTTACTGTGCACGCGACTTGAAAACGTCAACGTAAAAAGGTTCAATCAGTATTAACGCTATATTATTATATACAAACTACATTAATACGAAAAAACTTTTTAACGATTACAAAGGAAATAAGTGTTCAAAAAAAAATTATGATCGAAAATAATTTATTTAATTTGTTGAATATTTGCTTATATTTGTATATGAAAAATATATATATTTATTCAAATTGTATCGCTTATTATTTTGCAATAAAATATATATATTTTTTTAATAATACAAATATTTTTATTATTAACTATAATATCTATTTGACAATGGATTTTTTAATATATATTAACATGAAAATCGCACTCTCTTTCAGTTTTGTTTAATAGAATCGCGTTCTAAAAAAACAAAAAAAATCGCACTTATATCCTTTGACGTCAGACGATGAAAACTTGCATATATATATAATAAAAATAAATTCATTTTTCAACATTTACCACGATCGATAATTTTATTGCTCCTATTCGAAAAAAAAAATCATATACGCCTAAATAAATGTGTAAAACTGAGCGCGATTTACGAACCGCATTTCGTAACGTGGATAATTTACTATTCACTCAATAACGATATTTTTATTGAATAAAATCGATCGTAAAAAAATAAAATAGATAAATAGTTTTTATTTTTTTCTTCTTCTTTCCAATATATAGGAGGCTTGACTTATGCGATCGAATTCTATAATTTATGTCGCGTTACGCTCCAATGTTCGAAAGATAACGCTGATTTATCTCCAGAGATACAAAGTCGAGTCGATCGTTTTACGCTATTATTATTACCGTATTAAATGTTTAATGACTATATAATATATATATATATATATATCTATATATAAAATATTTATTTACACTTTTTTTTTTTTTGATAATGTGTTAGATGATCGAAGAAAAACCAGCGCAGCTCTACTTTGAACTGTGATAAATGAATCGAAAATTGCTATCATTATATATTAATATACGAAATGTCAATTTTCATATAAATAATATTAAAAATATTGAATATAATAATATTTTATATCAGTTGTGATGAACCTTTTTTTCTCGGGCGAATCACTTTTCGGCGACAATCTCACGCAAATATCGCTTTATAAAAATCAAAAATATTCAGACAACTAAACTTTGAAGAATTAATATAATCGTAGAAATATTGTGATCATAAATTTCCGCATTCGTATCAAAATATATTCATATCAATATATTCAAAAAGTACCGTGCGGCCTTAAAGCCGCAAATTCCACGTTCGATTGAAAGAAATAATTTTAGATTTCAAACTATTAACTGAACCGAATGAAATTAAGTTTATAAGTCAAAGTATTATAATATTATTTTAAAGAATAGAAAAAAAATTATAGTATTAACTATAAAATGTAGACGATTCTTAAGAATTTATCGTGCATTTTTATTTTATGTTTAAATCTATATGAATAAATATATATATATATATATATATATATATATATATATATATATATATATATATATATATATATATATATATATGGAGAAAGTTTTGAGAACAATTGTATTGTATTGAATATGAAGGCGGTTTCACAGTAATAGATTTTCTTTTTATTTACATTTATAATAAAAACTCGTACGACGATTGTTACTCTGTGAAATATTATTTTTATATATTTATTTATAATATTTATTTATTTTATACATATGCATATTCAAATATTCCACTATTTATTTGTTATATAACAATACAATGCATTGGTCGAGGAATTTTTATACGATAATATATCGTGCGGTATGTTCCGGTACAATGGTGACCAATGTCGAATAAAGCTCAATCATATTTTTTTTATAAATTCATATATATATATATAAATTATATGTATTGCTAAAATTATTAAAACAATATCTGATAAACACTGTCACCTTCATAATAATTTATCAACTACGAATTAAGTATGATCGATAATATAAAAGACGAATATGCGCGTTACCATCGATATATATATATATATATATATATATATATATATATATATATATATATATATATATATATATATATATATATATATATATATATATACATATATATATATACATATATATATATACATATATATATATATATATATATATATATATATATATATATATATATATATTGTTGCATCATATATTTATGTATGGCATCCGAAGTAATTGAATAGCAAAACGAATTTATATGCGCGTACAATGTGAACGCGGCTTTATACAAATAAACGTCGAATTAAAATGAAAAACGAATCGAACGCGTCGAAAATTTCGAAATTATTTCCATATATGGAAACAACCGTAAAATAGTGGGCGTCACACTCTTAACACCGCTCTCAGTCTATTTATCTATCTATCTATCTATCTATCCATAAAAAAATATTTAAACGCTTTTAATTAATCGTATATTCACAATTAATAATATATTATTATTTTGAACTATTAAAAATTATATATATATATATATATATATATATATATATATATATATATATATATATATATATATATATTATAAAATAAATAATAATACAGCGATTCTCTAGAGTGTTTTAAGATGTTGCTCGGACGTTTCGGAGTTTTGTTTGTGTTCCGGCACTGGATCCATTACTCCGACTCTTGGCGACGCCGAAGGTGTTATGACAGGTCTTCTGAGTTCATCCGATAGTCAATTGACAACAGATACAAGTGGAACGGTCCACGTGTACTTTGTTTTGTCATTTATACGTGATAATTTCTCGGTTAAGAAGTCGTCGACGTGACAAATAGATAAATAGAAAAAAAAATCTGGCGTCATTCAAATCTACGATTAATATATTATATTATTTATAAATGCGATTTTTATTAATAAAACATAATTGATATAATAAATACATCAATTTAATTAATTATATATATATATATATATATATATATATATAATGATTATAATCGATCATAAATAATATAAATAGCGAACGGTTTAAATGCGCATATTAAAAAAAATCATTAAAAATACAGAGAAAAAATATATTATAGATTTAATAGATAAAATTATTTTGTATAAATAAATATTCGATCGCGTTAAAAATCGTCTGCACTTCGACGTTTCGATTTATGCGATTCGATTTCGATTTAACCGGTATTTAATGCGAATAAATCGCGTCGTTGCTTTATTATTATTATTATTATTATTATTATTTCGAAAAACGGCCAACGTTTATAATTAAACGGGCGTTTTAATATCGAAAGATTAGATTTAATATGCAAATTATGCTAGGGAAACGAGAACATTGTAAATTCACCGATATAAATGATGATATTAAAACTGTGTTATAATTTTGTTCAAATTTAAAATCGTATATAATTTTTTTTCACGTTGATCATTTTGATTTTAATAAATTAATATATAAAATAATTGATAAAATGTATTAATTATTTTATATATGACAATTTAAAACAGGTGTATTAATTTTTTTGCTTCTCATACACCAATTTTTTTTCTTTAAATTCCATAAAAATACAACATAAAATTTATATATTTTTTTTTTAATTTGGGTGGAGGTTTTGAAGATCTTCTCCAAAAAATTAAAAAAAAAGATATTTGGAGCGTATCACTTTTATATAAGTTTCGCTTGTCTATTTGTCTGGGTGAAATTTTGTGATCGATTTTTCGAGCATTTTCCGATGTCCGATTGAGCTAAAATTTTACATATTTGTTCACTCTCGATGACAATATAATAATCAATTAACAGATTTACAAAATAATTCACCAATTAGTGACAATTAATTATATCACTTTTATAATATAAATGCAACTAATAATGCGATAGTACAATAATGCATTATAACGAATAATCAATAACAAATGGTACATTTATCGATAAATTATTATTGGTAATAACAGTAATACGATATAAAAGTGTTTTTTTTTTTTTTAAGAAAAGAAATATTTTTATGCAGTTATTTATTTTTTAACTATTAACATTTCGTTGAATATTTTTAGCGTATAAATCCTTCATTTTCTCAGTTCTTTTATATTTAATACAAAGCGTGCACAGATAAGGATCTGCGGGGACGATTTGTTAAAGAATGTGTTCTTGAAAGATATTCAGTGCAAATTGCCAATTCCGGTTTTAAGATGCTAATTGTGACTATGTTTGAATAATACGGCTTAATAGGAGGTCTCTGGCGTTGAAAAATCGAGCCATTGAATTGTCAGTCCGATGATGAAGTGGAACGGCTGCCTCGGACGATAAAAAGACATTTTCGCGCATTTCTATTATTATAATTGCATGCAAATGTGCACGGATCTGGTGGTGATGCAAATTAACGCCTGTCAAAATTCAAGCATTAACTCCCCATCCTTTCTCCGGTTGAACATCTGATGAATCGTCTGAAGGAATGCTTTATTGTGATATAACAAAGGCTGAAACGTTCAAAGCTCCAAAAAAAAATCGGATGGTTCCAGATAGTCCTTTTAAATATACATATATTTACGATATATTCAATTATCATTTTTTGAGTTTTGGATTTTTTATTTTTTTTTTATTCCAGATCATTACTTGATCTTAAACCTACTTTAACTGCCTTCGTAATTTTTGTTTATTTTTTACCTAACATGCTATATATTATAACACTATGATTAAAAAGTAAGATGAATTTGTTTATAAAATGTAAATTATTTATTTATTCTTCCAAAACGCACTTTTACCAACGCTTTTTCCGGTCCTCTAAACAGTCGGAATAGTCTTTTTCCCTCAAGACTTTCTTCGAATCGGTTTTTATCTCCTCAATTGTGACAAAACGGCGTCCTCGCATTTGCCTTTTGAGTTTGCCGATTAGCCAGAAGACGCGCGGATCCAAATCAGGCGAATACTGTGGTTGCGGAACGATATGAATCGAATTTTTGGCAAAAAAAAATGTCACGAAGAACCAATGCAGTATGACATGGTGCATTATCGTGATGAAGGATATTGTTTACAAAAGTATGTGTAACTCGGAGATAATTTAACCTTTTGACAAACAGACACTTGGCAAATGTAATAGGCAATTCTATCAACTTAGGAAAATAAATTACAATTTATCTGCCTTCCTAATGCTCGAGAGTTTTAAACGATAATTTCACCTTAGTTTTTGATCACAGTAGTATATGAAAAAATGAGCGACGATCGCATTATTTATATTCAAAAATTATTTTTATTTATAATAGAATTAATAATAACGAATTCTACATATTGATGTGAATAAATTAAAATAAAATCGATAATATATATATATATATATATATATATATATATATATATATATATATATATATATAACGTACGGTCGATAGGTAAATAAAATTAACGGAATCGTCGCCCACTAATTCTGAACCGGTGGTCTTTCCAAAGGAAAGACTCGTTCAATAATCTGACTAATTACAAACCATTAGGTTAAATTATAACGTGTCGCGATAAAATCGACAGAATCCCGATCCAAAAAAAAAAAAAAAAAAAAAACGACAGTTTGAAAAATTCCCGAAAAAGACCAGACCGAATAACAAATTATTATACCGAATTATATATTATAGAAAATAAAACAGAAAACGAATAGACGGCGCCTATTGTTCATAGCGATTCATTTGCGGAGAAATAGACAAAATTATTTTTAATGTCAACGATGAACACTTTATTAGTACGATTGTATGTTAAGCGAGATGTGAAAATATCGTAATCGTTTCCTAGGATAACGAAAGTTTATCCTTCGATCGTCCCACGCGTGTAATTAAGTTATGATATTTGACAGAACAATGAACGAATAAATTAAAAACGAAAATAAAAATAAAATAATAATAATGAAGAATGACGCCTTTTTTATTTCTCATTATTTCCGTCGAGTCATTTCTCGAAAAAAAAAAACCAGCGCCTGATTCGTATTATTATATCTCATTATGCGTCTTTACATATGAATGATAAATAATTACAATATTAAATAATTCGTGCTGTTAGATAATCATATGTTGTGTATAATTTTTTTGTGCATTGCATACGATTGATGCAACGTAATTGTTTCACCGCGTAAATAAATGGTCGTATTTTTTATTGTCAAGATCGTCGATTAAAACGTTCGATTTGTATTAAATCTTTAGATATTTTATAATTATTTCAGTATATAAAATTATATATTAAAAAAACGGTATATAAATGATTTAGATATTTTTTATGATTTTTAAACATAATATAAAATTTAAAAAAAATATATATATATATATATATATATATATATATATAAAATAAGAATTTCTAGTAAAAATCATTTTAGATCAAGTGTGAAATATCTTAATACTCGTAAAGACTTTTCTTCAACAATAGTCTTTCATGAAGTCTTTATTGTGCAAAAAAAAATCGAAATCAGGTAAATGAAAAATCGTACAGAGAAATTAATTGTATAGTCAAAGATTCGTTTTAAATATAATATATCATATATAAAAAGATATATAAAGCCTTAGATTTTCCATTCTTAATCTAGACTAATGTTGTAAATAGTTATCATAATAAATAACTATCATTAAAATTATTTCTTTATAAAACAATATACCATAAATCGTGAAATATAATATATATCGTCGTGATAACGTCGTATTTTTTAAAAAAGAAACTAATTTCGTTTAATTAATTATAATATTAGCGTAAGTACTTTATAATGTAATATTCGAAGTATCTGATATTAGAAAGTAAAAATAAAAATAATTTATATATATATATATATATATATATATATATATATATATATATATATATATATATATATATATATATATATATATATATATATATGCAAAGGAGACGATTAGTCGATGAATTCCAGTCGAAGGGTTTCCCAAAGTTATCTTGTCGATCTGATGCTGCATCACAATGAAGTCACGTCTTCATCAGCGCCCCGCGGCTCTTTTATGGCCCAGCATCAGGTGTGGCGTTCTTCGCCGGTAATTTGCCGCCAAACAATGGAGCCGCAATAAAATAAAACCTGGTCACGGCAACAACAAAAACGAAAACAAAACACACACACACACACACAAAAAAAAACAACATCAACCCAAAGCATTATAATGCCTCATTCCGAGGCTCGCGAACCGATAACGTATTTATTGCGCAATAAAATTATTATTATTTTATTATTATTATTATTATTATTATTACAGTTTTATTTTTAAACGGCTCAATCTATGAGAATCTTAATTATTTCGGTGGAAATCGTTTAACACGAATGCGGATAAAATCACGAAATATCGATTAGTATAATCTAAAATAAATTGATCATTATATATATATATATATATATATATATATATATATATATATATATATATATATATATATATATATATATATATATAATAGATTGATCGTACATCGAAAATAATGCACTTGCAGTGTGAAAAATTGATGCGAAACAATCTAACTAATCGCGTATACAGAATGTTACAAAAAAACAAACTACATATACATAAATTATGTTTATATGTCTTGTAATTATATCGAATATTTATATAATGCAAAAGTTTAATATTAGGAATAAATCAATTAATTAGTTTTATATATGAAAACTTAAAAAAATATTACAATAAAAGTCAGTGAAAAAAAATACAAAGAGCAAAAGAAAATTATATATATATATATATATATATATATATATATATATATATATATATATATATATATATATATATATATATATACACGTTTAATATTCGAGTGAAGAAAACGATAAAAGAAAGAAAAATTAGTTAATTAGATTAATAAATAAATTCAGTCCATCTTTAATAATTATAAATTAATTGAAAATTTTAAGTATACTGTGAAAATTCTGTATATGTAAAAAAATATTGCGATAAACGAAATAAAAATTTATATTTAAATAAAAAGAAATATATGGTATATATTTAATAATTATGTATTTATTTATAATACACATGAAATAATATTTAATATTCCTCTGTATAAAGAAAAAGCTTTTATCTTTAGCATATATATATATATATATATATATATATATATATATATATATATATATATATATATATAATGCATTTTATAATAACTTCCCCATTGTCTTTTTTTTAATATAAAAATTAACATCTCAATTATCACAGACAATATAGATAAAAAAATACGTGTAATTTAAACTGCATAAATAAAAAAATATAATTATAGCTAATTATTTTTAAAAAGTTTTTTTTTGTGAACAACCTTTATATATAACGTTCTATTATTAATTAAGGAAGTTTTGAATTGTTCATCTGAACCATTCGTATATCAATTTTTTTTTTTTACAAATCCATGTCTACAACATCAATTTTGATTGATAGACAAGATAAAATGTAATTTTGCAATATATATATATATATATATATATATATATATATATATATATATAATATCAATATTTATTTACACACACATTCACAATTATATTATTCAATAATTCAGATTGAGCATAATTCACTTACATTTTAAAAATTTTATATTTTTATAAATATATCTAAAAAAATATATATTCTATAGAAAATTTTCATATTTGAAATAGCGATAAATGATGCGTTTATTTGAAGTTTGATATGAAATCTGCGCTGATTTTTCGTAAACGTTTTTAAGGATAAACATAATCGTAATCGTCACGATCCTTTATTTCAGCAAAAAGTGACACGTAAAAGGATTTAAAAAAAAAAAAAAAAAATATATATATATATATATATATATATATATATAAAAGGACTCACCAATCTCTCTTAGTGGAGCAAGTTGTTGCCAACATGTTACCAAACTGCATGATCCAGACACGCCGTGACATTTGCACGTAAGTCGAGACTTCTTGATTACGGCCTGTGCACAAAAATAAAAATAAAAATAATATAAATGCATAAATAAAAGAGTGTTAAAATTGCTGGGTTAAATTTTTTTTTAAGTATATTGTGATCAATTTGAAATCGCGTGCGAACGAAACGAATTCAAAAATACGGATTGAATCGTAATGTGTTGTGTTTATTTATAGTTCTCAAAAATAATCTACACAATGACGAATTAATTTTTAATCAATACATACTGTTGCTAGAAATTGCGAAGAATTGTTTAAATACAGTAGAAAATGGCGAAATATTTTTGGAAAAGATGAAAAGTCTTATTTTTAAAAATTGTTACTATTTTTTTTATATAATATAAAACTGATGAAAAAGTAAGATGAATTTGTTTATAAAATGTAAATTGCTTATTTATTCTTCCATATCAATTTTTTCCAGTCCTGGAATAGTCTTTTTTTATAGTCTGCAAGACCTTTTTGGATTCGGTCTTTTGAGTTTGATGAATAGCCAGAAGTCTCGCGGAGCCAAATCAAGCGAATACGGTGGTTGCGGAATGATATGAGTTGACTTTTTGGCAAAAAAGTCGCGAAAAACCGATACAGTTTTTAATGGTGCTTTATCGTTAAAAAAAATAACCAAGAGTTGTAAAAACACGTGTTACTCGATGATAATTAAACCTTTTGACAATCAGACGCCTGGCAAATATTATGGACAATCATACAAAACTAGGAAAAAAAAAATACATTTTACCTGCCTTCCTAATGTTCGGGTGTTTTAAATGACAATTTCACCTTATTTTTTGATCACAATATTATGATCAAAAATTAGTCATATTTGACTAACTTTTGAGAGCCTAATTTAACTTTCGCACTATTTTTTTTTTAAATATTGAATATTTTTCATATATCCTTAAGAAATCTTAATATGAAGTCTATCTAATCATATAATATTAATTTCATAATTAAATACGTCCAAATATAATTTTTAAACACTATAAAAATATCAACCTTATTATACTCAAATTTATCAAACTAACCATAAACAAATTTTTATCGAAAACGATTTTAAATACTATATAAAAATTCAAATTTTTGCCCGTTCCGTATATATATATATATATATATATATATATATATATATATATATATATATATATATATATATATATATATATATATATATATATATATATATATATATATATATATATATAATGATTTTGTAATATATTACGAATTTCGAAATGTTGTAAATTACGACTCGGTTAATTACACTTTGGTACGTAAAGTTTTCTTAATTAACTTTCACGGTTATTTAGAACCGGCTTTAAATCAATCATCGCATTAAGGTCGACCTCATCCTTATGAAGGATTAAACGATCATCGTCTTGATCTTCGTTAATATTTTGCTACGTCGCATCGTCACATCATAGATGATACAACTCAAAAAAAAAAAAAAAATCCTATTCACCATATAATTTTTTAGTATCATCTATGAACAAGAATCATCAATTGAATCAGTTCAGTTGAATTATCAATTTGTATTATAATATTATATATATATATATATATATATATATATATATATATATATATATATATATATATATAATTGTGAAATTTATAAAAATACTTCACAAGATCTTCGTCTTTTTAATGATAGACGAGAAGTGAAAGTCTTGCATTGATTGACAGAAGCGTTTAAAATCGTGAATAAAAAGACTAGTTTTCGTCTTTTCAGTTCGAAACAAATCAAAATGAAATTTCCTATCGGGCCGCGGTCACAGCGAACGAGCGTAATTAGTATGACCGCGACCCGAGACCTTCGATCGAGCAATGTCATAAATCTGGCGCGAATTGTTATCGTTAATTAACAAAATAAACGACTTTAGATATCGAAGGTCATAAAAAAAAATATCTGAAATTAATTCATATTAGAATACAATCAATTTGTTCTAATTAATTTTTACAACACTTTAATAATCAATACGATCAAAATTGATGTGATATATTTTATGCAAAAAGAACTATTCGAAAAATATATAAAAAAAATTTATGATAATAATAAAGCTTTAAAAATTACTATTAATTATTTGGTAATTAAATAAACGATTTACAAGAGCAACAAAAAACACCAAATTAACTAGAAAGTCCATAATTTCCGGATTAATTTACTCGTATTTAATGTACAAAGGAAACAAAATAGAAATTAGATCAACCCGAGATGATTGATTGCTAGCTATTAAATGTTTATCCGGTTTGTGTGAATAAATATAATAATATATAGCAAATACGTTCATTTAATATAATAAATCATTCGGTGTAATAATAAAAATTCAAGTACTAATTTTATCTAGATCAAATATATTATCATTATATATAAGTAGATTGATTTAACTTTGAATTCGGTTTACTGCTGTACTGAAATTTAAAATAATATATATATATATATATATATATATATATATATATATATATATATATATTAATATTATATTTATGTATATATTTAATACTGAATATTTAAACGATGGCATAATTATTTAAATGATCAAAGCGAATAAGTGCAAACTTTAAACATTGTCCTCTCGAAAGCTCGTTCTTACACTTGTGTCCTATGGATTTCGACGATATTGTCCACAGTAAAGTTTTGTAGTTTGTGCTTTTAATTTCAATCCTGGAAACGTTTGGTGCACTCGTTTGAGGATATTCAGAAGTCAAATCACTTCAGACGATCGTAGTTAGCAGCTGCATCACATCATGAGCACAGTTTGCAATTTATTCTTATACAGTATCGAATTGACAATATATATATATATATATATATATATATATATATATATATATATATATATATATATATATATGTACATTTTATTTTATTCTATATTATTAGTGATTATATAGTAAGATTGTAGATCAAAAAAAAAGAGGAAAAATTATGTAGATAGTAAAACGATTTATTCATTTCGATTATCGGTCACCGTTTTACAGAAATATACCGCTAATGAAAATTTTCATTTTCACCCATTTCAATTCTGGTGTATAATAATACGTTTAATATCAGACTAATTGTCGGTTAGGGAACGAAATAAGAGCCATATAATAAGACTCGCCACGTTTTCTTTATACGAAATTGTTTCATTTTACTATAAAACGCTTTGAACTCGGGAATAAGAACGTTTTTATTCTAAGCATTCATTCAATTATAACACTGTGATCAAAAAGCAAGGTGAATTTGTTTATAAAATGTAAATTGTTTAATTATTCTTTCAAATCAATTTCATCCACTTCAAAGTAATCCCCGTGCGATAAAACACACTTTTGCCGACGCTCTTTCCAGTCCTTGAAACAGTCGGAATAATCTTTTTTCCGGTATAGCCTTCAAAAGACCTTCTTCGATTCGGTTTTTATCTCCTAAATTGTGTCAAAACGGCGTCCCCGCATTGGCCTTTTGAGTTTGCTGAATAGCCGAAAGTCGCACGGAACCAAATCAAGCAAATACGACGGTTGCGGAACGATATTAGTCGAGTTTTTGGCAAAAAAAGTCACGAAGAACCAATGCAGTATGATATGGTGCATTATTATGATGAAGGAACCAAGTGTTGTAAAAACACGAGTAACTCGGAGATAATTAATCATTTTAACAATCAGACGCCTGGCAAATGTTACAGACAGTCTTACCAACCTAGAAAAAAAATTACAATTCACCTGCCTTCCTAAAGCCCGAGAGTTTTAAATGGCAATTTCACCTTACTTTTTGATCACAGTAGTATAGTTAAAAAGTCAAAATTGTATATATTATTGCGTTTTATAATAAAATAACCTTTTCTGATATTATTAAATATGAGCGATATGCGTTGAATCTACAACATGTTGATGACTAGTGAACATGTGCGTTAACACCGAATTATTAATCAATATAATAAAAATGTACAATTTACATACCCTTCTTCCGGCTTCGTTGTTATGTCGATTCATTAAAGCTCGAGCGTAACGTTTGCTACCCTTTTTACTTCTTATTTCCCGTTCTCTGCTATCGACAAAATTTTGAGTAAATCTGAAAAAAAAAATTATATATATATATATATACAATATTAAAAATAAAAATATTATGAAAATTATGAATATTAAGATTTAACATAGATTTTTATTATATAAAATTGGAAAATGGAAAAAGTACGTTTCATACATTTGTTTCCTTCGTCATCTGACCCTCGCATATTGATAACGTTAAAGCGTTATCAGATTATCAGAGCGAGCGAGTGAATTTGTTAGAATGAGATAGTAATCGGATTATCAATGCTCCGCCCTAGTAAGTATTGATTTTACTCTACCCTTAATAATACGATTGCCATGTTAAACTGTAATATTTTAATGCGTTCATAGAATTATAGTCTTTATTTTGTATTGTAATAAGGATTATTTTAGTGTGCTAAGTTGTTATTACGAGAAGCGATTTTGGAATGCAACCCTTGTCCGATGGATATCAACCGTGTTCGGCACATCTCTTCATTTTGCTATAACAGCTTTCTCCTGGTGGAAAAGTCTAGTGGAAATTCATAAGGTTTAAATATATTTTATAATTTAAAAATTCAGTATTTGGGTAAAATTTTTAAATAATAGTTTTTCCGTATTTAAATAATCTAATTCTCATTATTTTTCATATATGAAAATAGAAGAAATGTATTTATATTATACTTATTAATTTGTTTTACGTTAATATCAGGCAAGATTTTTAAACTAATATACATATATATATTGCGTTAACATTTGATGAAAACTTTCAGCTAGGTCCTTATGATTGTTGAATATCCGGCGTTAATCCGCCGAACGCACCTCCGACTTCAACATGTTATCCTCGTGTTTTTCAGAGGATTTGAGCAATCTTAACTAAGCTTAGGGCTAAAGCCTTATCCCATCGGCTATCTATCCTTTCTCACTAGGCAGCATGTATATATATTTAACGTCCATATTTTATTTCAATGTAGAATTTCGAATTTTCACAGAAACGCTGCTTAATAGCAGTTTAAGAATCGTTTGTACGCTCTGAAAAAAAAATAATATCTATTATTTCTGAAAAAAAGGACAATCGCTTCAAGCTCTTCGGGATTTTCCGACGCTATATACGTACACGCGTACATATATATTGGTATATTTGTGAATGTGTGCGTTTTTACGTATGAACGTATCGATTGGGCGCCGTTCACTCGGCAATCTCGGGAATTTTCCACCGTTTTCCTTTCATATTTTCCTGATAGAAAAATGGCTGGAATGCGGGAATTCGTTCCCGAAGCGCCTTCAGAGAGGCTTTTCGCTCTCGTGGCACTAGGAAATAACTGAAATTTCTCGAATTCCCGCACCTTCTCGACACTCCTACAATCCCAGTAGACAAAATTCATCAATACAATGTTTCACATTAAATTTCCGCGCTTTCCCTTAGAATAATTTTTTTCATAACGCTGAAAAAAATATTGTTCATTTTTTTGTTCATCATAGAAAATTTACAGTAAAATTTATCGATATTGCTCATTGCTGAACGATTATAATAATTGTAAATTTGAATATTGCGCTTTAATATTATTTAATAAATCGGAATAGAATGAATTTTATTTTAAATCAAAACAAATATTAAAATTTGTATTATTCGTATTAAAATGGAAATTTGAGAACTTTCAGCCGATGCTAATATATATAAAAGCGATTCGAACGCGTCAAAACCCTGTTTTTCCAAAGAATGTCTGACCGCCTAACGCGTATCCTGTCGTCCTGTGAACGAGGATCAACAGCGTTCGACGAAAAATGAATTATGATATTCGGGAGCTTTTTTTTCATCCTGTACATTGCTGCTGTCCTAATGCGAAAAACTTGGAAATTTTTATAAATATTTTCTTCGGCCGAATCTAAGACGTTCGAACGAACGGCGACGCGGGGCGAAGGGTAGGAAGGGAGCGAGGGCGGAGGGGATGGAAAAATTTTCCGCGTCGCGGAAAATTCGCTGGCGCTCGACTTCTGGAGAGCGGCGCCGGTTTTTCCATCGTTTCGGGCGCATGGTTTCCTGTTGAAATAAGCTCACGATAGCGGAACTTTTCAACTGCACAAAGCTTTCTCCTTCTAGCAAACGCAGGGGTATAAAACGCACACGCGCAACGTAACCCTCATACCACGTTGTTTTCTTCATTGTTTACATTTGTTTTATTTTTTTTTTTGATATTAATTCTATATATATATATATATATATATATATATATATATAATATTATTTTATTTCATAAATTAATATTTATTACGAAAAAAATAACACTACTCAATTGCTCAAAAATGGATGTAAAATTAATTTTTAATATTTAATTCAAAATCTTAAGAAAAGATACATAGTAATTAAATTTCAATATAATATTATATTCGTCAAAATATTATTTTATATACTAGCTCTTTTATAAAATTATAATATGCTATTTTAGACTGAATAAAAAAAATATTTTTTTTTAGAACTGAAGAAAATATAAATAAATATTTAACGTTCCTTATTTAATAATAATTACAAAAGTATAACTGTGCACGCATTCGCATTATGAGTCGACTTGTATAATAAATATTTATATATAATAATATATTTTTTTAAATATCATACGTATGATATAATAAAAATTAATATTAAAATCGTATTTATTTCATAAATAAAATGCGAGCTAATATTAATTTAAATATAGTAATTTATAATGATTATTGGAGAAGGGTTATTAAATTGTACGCGAATACCGGTACAATACGTTGGCAACACTGACGTCACGCCATGAAAAGAATTCTAAAATCGTGAAAGCGCAACCTTCGAAGCTCGCGTGTCACCCTGGTGGAAAAATCTC
The DNA here is from genome assembly GCA_024500535.1 of Leptonema lineaticorne. Taxonomy (NCBI): domain Eukaryota; kingdom Metazoa; phylum Arthropoda; class Insecta; order Trichoptera; family Hydropsychidae; genus Leptonema; species Leptonema lineaticorne. The sequence goes on from JANIJI010000007.1 coordinate 10,623,782, forward strand.
AAATATGCGACATTTCAGGAAAAAGATGGGAATATTTTTAAACTTTTTCCTGTTTGTTCGCTTTTCCTCAGAGCTTTTCCGCTGCCCTTGCGTCAACATTTATGTATATAATATATATATATATATATAAATACATATATATATATATATATAAATATATATATATATATAGTACTTCAATTTCACCGCGAAAATCGAACCGAAGCGAAAGTGTGATGAGGTGGGGCGGGGTGAGGAAAAGGCGCGCGTCGAAGCCTTCGTGCGGTGGAGACGTCGTCAGCTCGTCGGTCTTCTGTTTTCCCGATGTGGAAAAGCCGAAATATGCAGAAAAATCCATGTTTTTGTGAAAACTGTCATAACGGAAAAGCTATGGACGTGCGAGTTTAGCGTCGAAAAGGCGGACGCTTTCGCGAATCGTCTAATGAAAATGGGTTATGGGCGGAATGCGTTGCATATCATGTTTATGAGCGTGACGTCATCGTCTGACGATACCCTGCTGCCCTCTACACTCTGATTGAAAGTTGCTGACGTGAACAGTTTTTATCATTTACTTACACTTTAATATATATATATATATATATATATATATATATATATATATATATATATATATAAAGGTATGTGTGTGTATGTGTGTGTAAATATATATGTTTACGTTGCGGATGTATGAATAAGGCAGCGGTGACCAACCAAATTATAAGAGCTCCTGGTAGATTACTAGGTACAATTAGGGAAGCGAATATCTAAACCATCTGAATAAATAAATGTTTCATTATTTTTCTATAATAAATTATTTAGATTAACCACTAGCATCACTAATATCAGGTTTTTTTTTGTTTTATATTATTTATAAATAAGAGCATTTAACAAAATAATAATAGAGTAAAATAATATAAAAAAGCTATTGAAAAAAAATATTAAGTTGCTTTTTTGGAATGTTTCATAATAGAAAGGAAACATTCAACAGTGTTCAACGAGTGTAAATCGTTCGTGTATCATACAAAGTTGAAACCTGCAAACGGCGCTCGGGTTGGTGCGTTTTGACACACGTATTGTGCACGAGCAGTGCTCGTCTTAAAGCATTAAGTTGTTAATAATCTATAGTTATTATAATGTTGAATCAATATTTTATAAATGCAAAAAATTGAATTTGAAAAAAATATTTATCATATATTTTTATATTAAAAAATATTTATATATAAATGAGTATGAAGAATTAATATAAGAAATACAATTTTTTTAAATAAGGTAAAATTATAAAAAAATGTATTTTTTGTATTAAATAAATGATGTAATAAATTGGCTCTCGATTGAAAATGTTGAGTATCACTGATACACGCAATCGCGCAGTATTCACACACACATTAATAAAAAAGAGGGCGTAAGAAACACGAAGGGATGAAATGAAAAACGATATATGTACAATATTTCATTTGAGGCGCTCAAAACAAAACAGATGTATCAAACAAAACATTTTTTTAAAACCATTATTAATTAAGTAATGTATAATTTTTAAGTATTATAATTATTACATAGGAAATCATTAATATTATTATATCATATACCTAAAAATAATATTGTTAGAGCGTTTATTATATTTCATAGATAAAATTTTGTTATCTGAAAATCGATTTATTATTGAGGTAATAGAATTTAAAGATATATGTGAATACATATATAAAAATACAAGAAATATTAGTTAATAAAATATTTTAAAAGTAAATAAAATTAAATATCGACTGACTAATTAAATATCGTGTCTGATTCATATTTTGGAATTATAAAATATTACGATTTTACAGATTTATCTGCGTAAATTTTCATTAAGATGAGGTCATTAAGAACAATGTCTGATTAAAAATTAAAACTCCGAACCTGTATAAGTTCATTAATTAACAATTTAATGCAAAAAAAATAATGGTTTATGCGAATCGAAAAATAAATACATTGTTTATGATCTCTTATTATATATATGTGATAAAAATAATTACTGGTTTATGTTTCTACTTATCGTATAATATTATATTTTTAAAATTCTAATAAATATGTAATATTATTTTTCTAATATTCGTGAAACTGAGAAATGAATATATATAATAGTTATTGTGCAACTATATCAGTTGAATTCTAATTGTTTCGATTGTGCGCATACAGTCAACGTACAAACTTTTCTTGACCTACGTCACTGGATTCTGATAAGGCGCGCGGCGGAGGGTTGGAGTCCTACTCGTTCGCGTACGCCCCTGGTGCCGTTTCATGCCGTGGAAAACGACTTTGAGCTTTCACGTGAACGCGGCCGACGTGAAAACTCGTCGCTTTTCATGAAAAACGTGGAAAAGCGTCGCGACGCCCTTCGCGCACCGAGCGCACTTTCCCTTCGCGCGACTCTCCCTCGCTCGGCTTGTTTTTCCGACTAGAAAATTTTCCGTTATCACCAATGCTGTGTGCTGTTCTCCCGGTGAATTACGCCTTCGTCGTTAGACATTCCTAAGCCCCGCCAGAGCGAAATTTCCCGATTTTCAAAGCGCGCGGAAAATCCGACCGAATCCTATTGCGAAGACGATCCATCTGGTTGCGTCGACGAAAATTCAGGTACCTTCGACGTTTCGTTTTTCAGCGTTAAACTTCCCGCGGGCCGTGTAGGTTAGGCTGAAAATTTTCAGCTTTTCCGGGGACAAAATGTAAAATTGAAGCCCTTTCCTAGCGTGAAAAACTATTCGGGCGACACGCGACTAACGGCGGTCTATCGACGCCGTTCGGAAAACACGTGAAAAGCGCGCCACGTAAATATTTTCACGTTGTGTCCGTTTATGTGTTCCTGTTACGCGTTTCACCTCTGACCTGTTTTTTTTATTGTTTCGTTTTTGTTTCGATCGGACGCTTTCAAGGTGAAAAAAAAACAAATAAATAAATAAACAAACAAACACACGTATTTATTTCACTATTGCACGGTTAAAATAACACATCGGTTACGTAATAACACGCTCACCCCATTTTTATTATTAGGGGAGAATTTTGTGCTCTTATCTTTGTACTTGCTTCTATGTAAATAAATACAAAAGAGTGTTTGCATTTAAAACAAATCGATTACACACACACACATGTATATATATATATATATATATATATATATATATATATATATATATATATATATATATATATATATAAATTTTATTAATTTATATAACAGATCACCAATATTTATCCATTATATTTTTTACAAAATAAATATATAAATTCACAAGAATATTTCTATATGATATATATTTAAAAAATACTAGTAATTTTAATACAAATTACAATATATGAAAATTTTATACAATATTTTTATTTTCCATTTATTATAAAAAAACGTTTTTTATTATTTATTAATTTGTGTTTTTTTTAATTATACTGAAATAAATCTAAAAAAACATTTCTATTACGTAATTATTTTGGTTTGTATCCGTAAAATTAACCGCTTTGAAAATTTTCATTTAGAAGTCCGTTTTTCAACCCTTAGATGGTGCTCGTTTTATTTTTTATTTTATTTTTTTTTTTTGATATTATTATAATTAATTTTTATTAATCAATAAAATAATATTATTAAACCTAAAAATATTTAAAAAAAACACTAATGTGGAAAATTTTTAAATTCACTTCCGGTAAAAAAAAAACTCGGTGATCCTTTTTGGAATTCAGTTTATTATATAATAATATAAGGCGACCAAATATTTTACAATAAAAAATAGTACACGATGGAGAATCGTTTGTAGAAAAGGAAAATACGTTAAGATTGGTTAAAAATTATAATAAAAAGGTTCATCGTTTTGAAGTTGAATCTCAAAATAGATCGACTCAAAAAAAAAAACACAAGCCTTTTTTAAAACTTTCAAAACCTATCAACACAAAAATTTATAAAAAAAGGACATATTTTAAAAAGAGTACACAATTTCAAAAAGGAGGACGGTTGGTCACCTTATATAATAAGTAATATTTTTTAATATATATATATATATATATATATATATATATATATATAATGTTTTTTTTATATATTTATGGTCTACGGTCAAATCGTCGTCAATAATATGACGCGACCGACAGTCAAAAGACTTGCCCACCCCTGCTTTATATTATATATTTAATAGGTAAATTCTATTGAAAAGATCGTCACTCATAAACGCGTTATCCACGCATGGACTGCATTTAATGAAACTTGCTTTGTCGGTTTCTGTAAAGCTGCGAGGGTTGAATGAGGGTAGCGGAACCGAATGCGATTTTCATCAGACACACCGTGCAGGAACCATAATATATATATATATATATATATATATATATATATATATATATATATATGTGTGTGTGTGTGTGTGTTTGGAACTAGTCCGAATGCAGTTTTCACAGAAATACAAATCGTTAAAAATGTCGGTTCAAAATAAAAATGAAACGTCTACCACCTTTGAACGTGCATGTTTTTTTTTATTTTAACATTAATTAGTGGTGCGTTTCTTTTTTGACGTTTGAAATATGTTGCGATTAAAAAAAAATATATTAATAAGTGATGAAATTGTCAACTTTTACGTGAATTAATTAATTTTAAATATTATATTTTAATGATTATTTAGTATAAACATCAATATGACGCCATCTGTTGTTGAGCTTTAACATATATAATAAAATGAACAGATATATTATAATATAGATATACAAATTCGTTTAATGTTCTTCAGATGTGCATCTTTAGAGATCTAAAATATCTTTATGCAAACTCCGCGTCCCAACAACCCCTTTTATAAAAAAAAAACTCAGAGTACAAAACCAAGTATCGCTCTTTAAAAATCACTGGCGTGTCGGTTCGTTAACGTGCACTTTTTTTTCTGGTCAGATAACTCACATAGGGGTGGCACCGCGGATCCAGATAATAAAAATATGATATAAAAAAAATCATCCCCTTTGACGACCCGTCGTTCGGAGCACAACTTGAAACACGAAATTAATTCGCATTATAGGGGTAGAAGCGATATCATTCATTCGGTTGCATTGATAACGGCCCGAGCACAAAAACCGTACCGCTTTTGATACGTCGGAAAATTTTCCGGTCGGATTTGTGCTTTATTATTCACCACGAAACGGGAGATAAATGCGCAAATGCAACCAAAATAAAAATGGGGAGGAGGTTGTGCAAATGGAGTAATTATTTTTATTTATTTTTTTTTTTCAACGGACGACGAATTAGAACTCGAACGATGCCTGTTTTTATGTAAGATACTATGTTTTCTAATAATTCATTTCGAATTATATTTACTACAATGTACTATATATGTATAAGTTACACTCTTTTATATAATATATTTTTTTATTTTTTTAGAAACACGCCACTTGATAATGAAGTGTCCATAATTACATTCGGAAAATTTTATTTTATTAATATAAGACAGTGTTATTACAGCCTTAACGTCGCGCACAATCCTCGATACATTATCGCGATTATTGTGATAAATCGTCTGACGCCGTGTACAGAATTCGTTTTCTGCGTTTGATGTAACGGTCTTATTGCATGCACCCCCGAAATATAATAATAATTCATGACAAAGGTGTCGTGTTCGTGACAGGACACTAAAAATGCGACATACCGTTACAAAATGCCCAAACTTGACTTAATTTCCCTCGTTCAAAACGTTAGAAATATATATATATATATATATATATATATATATATATATGCACCCTTAAAAACCAAAATAATAATAATCGATATAATATAAATCTTCTGAAAGAATGTGCGACGCGTCAAAAACATTTACATGACGTAAGACGTATGTCGAAACGTCGTTAGTATAATATAAACAATATCCGATATATAATTCATCATTAATTTCGATATATTAAAATAAAATTGTTATATACTGTTGATTGATATCATTAAAATATTTAACTGCATAATTATAATGATAAATATGGTTATGCATTAATGACGGATTTATCAAAATATATATTTTATTTTCGGCCATTTTTTTTTTAAATGTTGAGAATTTAATAGAAGGAAATTTAAAAGAAAATCGTAATAAAAACGTAATAAAACAGTTTATTGATGTTAGACACAAGAGAAAATAACGACGCTTCTCCAACGTTTCTTCTTTTTATATGGCAATAAAATAAATCGACCGAATAGAAAGCATCCTGTCTCTTATTATTATTATTATTAATTATTAATACATTAGATAAATTTATTTGTCTTTTCGTTAAATATAAATTGAGAAACGCAGTATCAAGCATGTCTATCCTATTTATTATTTTAAATTAACATGTGACACTTTATCACGATTTATAATGCACTCGCATCATTTCTTAGAATCCGAACGTGGAACAAATCTGCTGCGGATCTAATCTGAAACCTGGTCGTCCGATGACAAATGATCCCATTAGTTGGATCTAATTTGAAACTTGTTACGATTGCGGATTGTACTCACTTGTATCCGTGCTCTAGATTGTCACCGCAGCCACCCCAGATCCAATCCTTGTGAAGGTCTTTAGGTCTTGCGGCTCTGGAGCAGCCGCACGAAGACAAACGACCGTCTCTGCACGCTCTGGCTATCCATAAAGATGCCCCAGCAGCTAAAACTGCGTGAGTGAATGCAGATTCTCGACTTCCTGCACAAATAAAAAAAAAAAAAAAGAAACATATAATAATGTGACAATCCTGGTTTCGATTTTATACGGTTTTTGATTTTTATCAAAAGTGCTCCGTGACTTTGAAAAGATTAAGAACCATTTATGTGGAAAAATATGAAAAATCTAAATTTATTATATTTCTAATATATATATTTTATATATGACACTCACTTAATCACCACTGATGTCACACTGACCGTATTATATAAAATAATTATTATGATAGGTCACGTACAAGTGATTATGTGTGTGTAATTCATTAGCAAGCTCGCAGAAAACTTGATTCCATTATTAATCAGATTTATCGAATGTCATCCGTCTGAGACAAGTGATAACTTTATATAATACGATAGAAATAAATGTATTTATTTAATATATAATATATATATATATATATATATATATATATATATATATATATATATATATATATATATATATAAATTGGTTCAACGTTGCAATAATATTGTGAGATATAAAAAATTAAAGTAACAACCATACAAAATGGCGCTTAAAAATATATAATGTGATATATATACATTATAAAATTATTTTATATACATTAAAAATATTTATTATGTGAAAAAAAAATCATAAGCGTAGTCTGACTGCACAATCGCGGTTCAATAATCTATCAGTTAAATCGTTTCCATTGAAATCGTCTTTACATATATATATATATATATATATTTTTTTTTTTTCAATTTACTCGTAATATATGAAATATAATCACGATCTCACTTCTTACACGTAGCTGCTGCAGCATCAGGAAGACCGAATCGAATCGATAATCTGACTGAACATCATGTTTGAACATCAGGAATCCTAAGCATTACATGAGTGTCAACGAACCGGGCTTAATCTGCTTAAAACCGTATTATTTATATAATTAATTGTAAATTATATATATATATATATATATATATATATATATATATATATATATATACATGGAAGGGGGAGTCTAGAAATATAAGTTTGAAAATGTTACCTATTTTTGTGAGTGGTCCAAAAACTGTGGTATCATTTGTTGCTGTGCAATTCCATCTTCTGTGTCTGAACTGATATTGACATTCGCCGATAGCATCTTTGGCACCGCCTCCAACTGCAGGCATGTGATCTTGATTTAGGACGCATATCCTTTTTTGACCCGGGGTCAATCCTGGAAGTTTCCAGCAGGGGCTTGAAGTCGACGTCGCCAAAGTAGAATCCGAAGAATCCATAGTATCCACGTTCGCTTGATCCCTCTGATGATCTGGCGGTATGACCGACCATGTTTCGAATCCATGCATTCCCATGTAACTGAAAAATAAATATTTTAAAACAAACTAAATCATTTGAAAATATTAGTACAAAATTCGATATCGTATACGAAAAACATCTGAAGATGATTCGATTAGGTCTTAAATCATCTTAAGCCGTATTAATCATATATAATATACGACATCATAAGAAAAGTTTACATATAATAAACGTCATTTTCAATTTACAAAAAATCAAATCAGTTTTATTATAGATTATTTCAAATTAAATTATCAGCATAAAAATACTATTGTGATAAAAAAAATCAGGTGTAATTTTTTTCCTAGGTTGGTAGGACTGTCTAAAACATTTGCCAAGCATCTATTTGTCAAAAGGTTCAATTATCTCCGAGTTACACGTGTTTTTACAACTCTTGTTTCCTTCATCACTATAATGTACCCTGTCATACTGCATTGGTTCTTCGCGATTTTTTTGCCAACAATTCGACTTATATCGTTCCGCAACCGTCGTATTCGCCTGATTTGGCTCCGTGAGACTTCTGACTATTCAGCAAACTCAATAGACCAATGCGTGGACGCCTTTTTGATATGATTGAGAAGATAAAAACGGAATCGAAGAAGGTCATGAAGGTCATACAGAATAAAGACTACTCCGATTGTTTCGAGGACTGGAAAAAGCGTTGGTAAAAGTGCGTTTTGATGAAATGGATTTGGAAAAATAAAAACTATAACTATTAAATATTAATAGTTCTTCGATCGACATTGATTTGAACTGCCCTGTTTTTAGAAAGAAAAAAAAAACTTGCCATAATATTCATTACGATAATTCAATATCGAGTCGAGCAAAAACGAGTACGAAACTGTTGCGCATAATAAATTCACTAAGAACACGTGAATCAGTAATGCCGCATTTAGAACCGAAACGACATATTTATCGTTCGACAAAACTTATTCGCATTTGTTGCCGCTTAAACCATAAACGGAACAATTTGCTGTTATTTATCCGTTGACTTTTCAGTTATTGTAAATCGTCACCGCTTTCACTTGTAATTATCACCGAATTGTTTATCTATATGTCTCCCTTTTTCACTCTGTGTGTGTTATTTTTTATCATATTATATTGGAAATGTATGTGCATAATTTATATATTATAAATATTTATTTCACAATTTATTTCAATGACATAATGTATATATATATATATAAAATAAAAATACATATTTGTTATGATATATTATATTGTAGGAAAAAAAATACAAAAATAATTTATTTAGCATAAAATCAAAATTTTTTCACTAATACACGTGTGCATGCGTGCGAACATCATGCTTACAAAATTTGTATTAAAAAATATATATAAATTTAACTATTCAATACTTTAAATTATATATATATATATATATATATATATATATATATATATATATATATATATATATATATATAATGAAACTTTAACGTCCCCATATTTCGACGATGAAATTAAATCCGTAACCCCTTTGCGATTTTATGTGCAGCGTCACATTTTTATATCCGACTCCGCCGTTAGACAGAGTAGCATATCCGCCATTTCCGTCCATATTTTGATCCAAAGCTCGTATGCACGTTATGTTGTGTCTCGGAATGACGCCGTTCGGCGGATAATCGACGTCGCGAGTGACTATCCTCAGAAATGAAGACGATTCGACGACGATATCGCGAAACAGCTGAGTGTCATTGTGTGTCACCGAGCCGAGTATTAAATTGTGCGACAGGGAATTATTCGAAGCCTGATTGAAATTATCGCCGTATATTGTTGTGTCGGCTAAAATGGGAATTGTTAACGTTAAAAATATGAATATTGTCGCTGACATTGTGTGACGGTTTCATCGACGATATCAGATAAAACTGACTAATGTACACATTTTCTGTTTTTTCTTTGCAATAATTTGCAGAAAACAGATGTTTGTATTTGTTTCATCACGCATATATATATATATATATATATATATATATATATATATATATATATATATATATATATATATATATATATATATATATATATATATATTCAATGATTAATATGCGTCCATATTTGCACAAATTGTTTAGAATGTGGAATTGTTGAAAATTCAACGAAATAGACGTAGCGTGTTTTCTTTATGAAAACGATACGCAATCAACAATAATATATTAACTATTATTATTGAATATTGTTTTTAGTATAATTATTTTTTTTTTTTTTGTAAATAAAATTTCAGCTGAAATTGATTTTTTGAATTGAATATAAATTTTATGTTCAATTCAAAATCGATTGTGAACAATATACGAATTACCAATATTCGTGTGTGCAAAAATAAATGTGATACAAGATAATTATATTGGATATCCCTGATATAAATAATACTATTATGTATGTGTGTTAATATTTTGATGAAGTTTTATTTAAGAAAAAAACAATAACTGTTCATAATATTATATATATATATATATATATATATATATATATATATATATATATTTAAACGCATCATAAAAATATTAAATAATTTAAATAAGAATATTTATGATAAAACTTAACGAGCGGAACAGAAACACGTCGAACGTCGTGAATTTAACGACCCCATACTTCGACGATAAAATTATAACCCTTTCCGCGCTGCGACTTCAACGTCAACGTCATATTCTTATATCCGATTCCACCTTGTTTTAACGTGGCGAAACCGCCCTTTCCATTGATATACTGATCCAATGCTCTGATACATGTTATTGTGACCGGTGACCATGTGTTATTTTGCTGATACGACACGTCCTCGGAGACGACTTTCATCCAAAATCCAGATTTACGATGAATGCGTCTGTACAATTGACGATCGTAAACGGAAACCGAACCGAGGACATAGTGATGTGATGAATTCGATGCCAGATTAACGTTGTCTCCGTAAGGATGAACGGTTCGACCTGAAGATGGAACGAATACCGATGAGTCCACATTGGACAGTTGGCATGCGACGAAGATAATCAGAACAATCAGGTATGTTTTCAGCGACATTTTCAAAGTAATACTGACTTTAATTTTTTTCAATCTATACACACTGAAATAGCTATATTTAAACACTGAGCTAACGTAGCATTTATCACACGTCTTTTATAATGACGATAAAAGGCCAGTATGTTTACATTAGGCTTATTTTATTATCGCTTACAACTTCGTCGTTGGTTAACCGAAGTAAATATACCGTAAATGAGTCAGATTATTGTTTTTTTTATATTATTATTAGATTATTGTTTATCGATAAAAGCGATATTGAAGTGGATATTGCACAAACCAATAAAATGGTGACCGATTTTTAATTGTATTTTGTTTTTTTTTTGTCATGATTTAATAGATATATAATAAGATAGTCGACTTGTCGGAGTTTTGATGGCTTTTTCTTCACAATTCGAGAATTTGTTCAACCAATCTCAACGTGTCCTCCTTTACAACAAACAATCTTCCAATGTGCCCTCCTTTTCAATGTAAAAATGATGGTCACCCTATATATAGAAACGATTGTGAAGTTGTCGAGAATTCTAGCAACAATATAATTTATCATTTAATGTGATACAGGTCACGGATCTTACATATAATATAATTAACTATATAAAGATGTGATATTTCAATAAGAATTGGCTTTCTTTTATTCAAAAAATATATTTAATATATGTCAATGCATATATAGAAAATGGTAAAATTGATGAATTAGACTTGTAAATATAAAATACGATATAATATATGGAAAAATACATATTTAGAAAATAAATAATTGAGGTATATAAAATTTTAATTTTAAATATATTTCACGCTGAGCCACTGAATTGTTCAATAGGAAAAAAAATTGTTGAACAAACATTTCGTTTCAGCAGACACTTCAGTGATAAAGATGTTTCGTGGAAATCGATGAAGCAACATTATATATATATATATATATATATATATATATATATATATATATATATATATATATATATATATATATATATATATATATATATATTATGCATTTTTAATTAAACACAATTCATATTACGCGATAAAATAACGCGAAACGAAGTTCTAGAAAACGAAAATTGCGTCATCGGAAAATTTCAGCATATTTGTTTTTCAGCAAAAGAGCCGCACTGCAACATTGATTTATTGCCGATCGTGCGTTTTTCATAAATTCACCGTCAACATGAAGGCTTTCTCGAAAATTCGTCGTGATTTTTTTTTTATATTTTCAAAAATATGATAATATTTTCCAAGACTTGTAAATCATTTTGATGTTTGCGAAGGCCGCGGTTACAAATAAATCTAATAATACGCATTACTAAATACATATATAAAATATATACGTATAATCGGTATTGAATTAATTTAAATTTAAATTAATTCACTTTTAACTGATTTTTTTAAGTACACACACACACACATACATATATATATATATATATATATATATATATATATATGTATATATATATATATATATATATATGTATATATATATATATGTATATATATATATATATATATATATATATATATATATATATATATATATATAAGAAAAAATAATTAATTTCACAATGGTGCGATTGTGAAATTCAATTAAAGTGCAAACGTAACGAAAGCACACATTGGAAATGTCGTTAAAAGTATTGTAAACTTCGTGTAAATTTAATCTAGATAATGCTTAATTACCTGCTTCTAGAGAGCGAACCAGATCAGACAATTAAATGCCATTAGATTTAGTGAGTCACGTACTGGAATTGAAAAATAAAAAAATAAAACCAAACGCCTTGCGACGCCGGACGGTGGACATTTTTTTTTAAATTACTACGATTTCATCTATCGCATTGTTACCTTATAAATATAATAAAAATAATGATATTAACAATATATATATATACATATATATTAAAAAAAATATTCATATTTTTTATACATGGGGGTTGCTATAAATTTTTAATTAATTAATCACCACTAAATTCATTGATTAATTGACAAATTTGTTAATTTTGTATATTGTCATCGAGAATGATCGAGTATATAAAATTTTAGCTTTATTGAATATTGGAAAGAGGTCAAAAAATTGATTACAAAATTTCACCCAGACAAACAAACAAACGTTGCAAATTCAATAAAAGTGCGCGTATAATAAGTGATAAAATGTTAGGCGATGATTCTATTTTTATTCTTTTATATAAATTTTCGAATAAAATATATATATATATATATATATATATATATATATATATATATATATATATATATATGAGAATTAACTGTGATTTCTATTATACGGAATAGTAAATATTCCGGTAAATCGAGAGCGTACAATTTGTACAAAGGGCAATGGTAGTTTATTTATCGATAAATCGAAAAATTATGAAAGTAAACGTTCCCCGGAAACCCTAATAAGAGACGTGTATTTTAATTAACGGTCACGAATCCGTGATTCGAAATCCAATAAACGGGCTTTTGTTTTAACGAAAATAAAACGAATAAGAAAAAAATGAATGGCGCAGACAAAATAGAATGATTCTAATCTATTATAGAAAACGAGCGAAAAGGGGTGGTCTTTGGGTGAAGAAAAAAAAATTATGAACGTTTATCTATTTTATTAGAATTCCGTTTTGATAGTGGAAAAAGGGACGCACTTCGGCGCCGTAACCAATTAAAATACACCGAATTTATATTTCTGAAGGTTAAGCCGCATCTGCATCGATTTAATTAAATGTATCATTGTTCAGAATTAGAAAATATTATTGTATAATTGATTTTTTTTGTATTTTATTGATCATTTATTAATCTATGAATTTAAACAACGCCATCTGTAATCAACATATATACAATAAACAATTTTTTTATTATTAATATAAATATTATAAAAATAATAATAATAAAAAAATCTAAAATGTGTGCTTATGATGTATGAAAGACGTTCATTTTACCCCGTTCTCCCCGTTTATAAATTAGGGTTCGAACAAAAACACGGAATCGTCCTTCGTCCGTTGAATATTTCGTGAGACTTTTGTGTGGATTCCTCTTATGTATAAAAAAAAAAGAAAATCGAACAATGAAACGGATTAATTAGTCGGACCCTTATTTTAAATTGAGGGTCCTTATTTTTCGACTCCGTGAGAAATGAACTATATTTCCTCTGTCTCATACGCCTCGTCTAAGGGAATTCTATGACTTCAAACTACGATAACGTTTATTACGTCAACCCTCTATATATATTTAATCGTAATGGTTAATAGAATAAAATAAAAATAAACGTTCAATTATAGATAACACTATCCGACGTTATATATATATATATATATATATATATATATATATATATATATATATATAATTGTTGATAATGTTTATATGCATTTTTTAAATTTAAAATAATGTGTCATTTCTTTTTGATCACGCTGTAGCAAAATTTTATAGAAAACTCTTCGTCTTCAGTATAGAATATTATTAGAACGATTTATTAGTTATATCTGATTTTTTTTCTATAGACATTTCAAATAAATAGTTAATATTGATTTATCAACCATTTTATTTTTTTTTAAATAAAAAAAACAATTAATTCGTCGACATAATTTCAATTTAGACTAACAAAAACTTTTACAATAGTAAAATATATATATATATATATATATATATATATATATATATATAATGAACTTTCAGTAATATAATAGTAAATGATCAAGTACGTTATTACGGTTCGCATATACATGTCATAAACGTGTAATTATTTATATTGAAATTGAACATTTAAATAAATAATATATTTAACATTATTGAAAACGCTAAGATATATAGTCGTATTGACATTCTTCCATTAACAACTATCGGTTCATTTGACGAAGAGTTGAATTTGAAAAGAATATATATATATATATATATATATATATATATATATATATATATATATATATATATATATATATTCTAACACGCTTCTCGTTCTCGTCCCAGCGTTTTTTTTCCACTCTCTCGTACCCGATATACGTAATAATTATTTAATTGCCGTGCACTTTGAAAAAATTACAATGTTGGCAGCCATTAATTAAAGTCATCTGAGCAACACTTTAGGTAAGTTTCGCCCGCGCATCAGTCGCGCCCAACATTTAAAGTGTTAAATCACTCGTCCGCCGTTAAAAACAACAATATTTTTTTTTAAATACATTGATTAATTAATGAATATTATTAGAGTCTAAATTTTGTAACGGCTGATATTATTTAACATCATAAAATTTGTATATTTATATTATATAATATCATACATAACACGTTGACTGTCATGTGGGTCATCGGTGAGCAATACAAAAATACGTATTTTTTTTTATAAATATTAATACTGGTAAATTTTTAAAATTATACTATTGTTTTTATAATGGTTTTAAGAAATTAATATAAAGAAAATATACATATATTTTACTTGTTCATATTACGATGAGTGATATTTTCCTTATCATCATAATCATCCTAAAATCAGTAATTGAATTATAGTCGTTTGCAAATCAACTGGAGATTTCCATTAATTACTTATTAACTAATTAACTATAACACAAATATTTCATACGAGTAATATTCGAAAAAAATGATCTACAGCACCTCAAAGATCACCGATGACGCCTACCGTGAGAAACTACAAATAAAATTTCAACATTATATGCATTGACATGTCATATTAAACGCATTAGGCAATCAACGTGTTAAAATTGAACGTGGAGCTGATAAGTCGATTGCATAAAAAATAAAATAGATATACACAATCATTAATCGGTATTGTAATGTATTATTTAATACAATTTTTTTTAAACTATATATTTAAGTCTATTTTATTTTAAAATAAACATTCAAATTTTAACGCTAATACGTTTTTCTCGTTATACAAAGTGTTACTTTTGTTGCGATAATTACTTTATTTTATTTTATTTTTTAATATTCTATTTTTATAAATACGTTTGTCGACCCCTGATCGACTCACCAGAACGAGTATGATAGCGTGGCAAATTGAGAGTTTTTTTTTTGTATCAAATTATACCGGAGAGTATAATAATAAGATAACTTCTACCTGAGAGCTTGTCGAATTCTTTCATACGTTACGCGCTCACATACATACCAACAAACGTACGTTTTATTTTGTAATTTGTGTCCGAGAACAAAAAAAATTGGAATTATATATATAAATATATATATATATATATATATATATATATATATATATATATATATATATATATATATATATATGCGGCGACACAAATAGAACAAAGCGACGCGATAAAACCATTAACCGAAGTTACAAAGCGCTGGTAATTCGATTAACTATCAGAAATGTAATAACAAAAAAATAATATATTTATTTATATTCTACATTTAAAAATATATTTTATTTAAATATTAATTAGCTTAATTTTAACCTCGATTAAATGTTATTAATATTGATTTAATGTGATCACGTTTAAGATACATTTATGAGATGTGTGTGTGTGTAATTTCATCTTACGAGATCGAACGATAGAAAATAAGTATCTTGAGACATCCTTATGAAATATCGAGCTCGTTCGTGAAAATGTGATAAATCACGTAATGCAACATTCGTTCTACCAGCATTTAACTATTCGTTCGGTTTAATGTGTTCAAATATCGTTATTTATATCCATTGTGCACGATAAACTTCAATACTCGGCTTCCAATCAGTGTACGTTTAATTATGACACTTGTAAATCCATAAACCGACACCAAGTCCTATATATATTAACTCTAGCTTTATATATATATATATATATATATATATATATATATATATATATATATATATATAATCTATTTTGTACATATTATAGTATATTTTTATCGTTTTCATAATTCTAAATAGGATACATATTTGATTGAAGATCAAAGAGCATCCACGATGACATGACATGACTGCTGTTGACTTGATTTGATCATGTTGAAATATGTTAAATCGAAAATATTGATTATATTATTCAATATCGTATAATGCGGATGTTATATCATATATATATATATATATATATATATATATATATATATATATATATATATATATATATATATACATATGGTATATATATATATATATATATATACATATGGTATATATATATATATATATATATACATATGGTATATATATTCATTATATATTTTTTTTCATTTAATTTTCTTTGATTTAAGGTAAATCTGAATTGAGGGTAAATTTCTTTGAAGTTTTGCTCACATGCGTTCATCGACCATTGAAAAATCATCGTCAAGTTTGTTTTATATATCTATCAGAGATTTTCAAACGTTATATCTATTAAAAACTAAAGCTACATGTTAAGAATAAAATAGAAATTGTAGAATAGATAGAATATCGCTTTAACAAAAGTATAATAATAATCGGAAAGCAGCTGAAAGATAAAGTAGGCCTCTCCGTTATCTGCAATGTCGCCGATTTTTTTTAACACGCTTTGCGCCGGTGTTGCAAGTCGTTAACGACGACAACGCGTTGCGTCGTAATTCGAAATAGTATCGACGTTTTTTGTGCGTAATTGTATATCATGAAAACATGATGAGGCGCTGTGGCGATAATACGACTTCTGATGCATTCTGTCCGTCGATTTGCGGCGTCGATAAAATGCACATCAAAGAATATCAAATCGACCAGGACCGGTTGTTTGGCAGAGGACGATCTTGACAATTTTAAAACATGAAAAATGAGAACGCACACTTTTACGAGACACCGAAGGCACAAAAGATACAAATAACGATATTTTTAAATGTAATGCTCTCAAATATTTATAGAAATTTTGATTACAATCATCATAACCATGATAAAGACAACACATTTCAACATAAGTCCATGCATCCAATGATTATAACCATTATAACTTATTTCATTTGACCACCGAAGACACAATGTTGATCGGCTATCAATAAAACACGAACATAACGATTGTAATAGCACACAAATGTGTATCTGAATACGTTTTAGAAAATTGTCTCTTGGTATCTGAAAGTATCTTGGGCACGGTCAAATGCAATTCGATACGATCTTTTTCTCGGGGCATTTGCTGCGCACATAGAGACCAATTGAAATGGCTTGCACCTGCACTCATTAAATGCAAGTGTCTGTTGACTCGTTTGCCGTTTGCATTCTCCTTTTGGCCTTTTTTTTTCATTTCGTCTTTTTTTTTTTTTTTGAGCCTTTGCCTTCGTAGCTTTTACCTTTTGGTTTTAAGCGGGTGCTCATTTGCTCGCCGCTATATCTTTTTTCGGTTAACATAAACACTCAATTAACCGGTACGATGCCGGATAACACGCACGAAACTACTACCGTTCATTTATATACAGTTCTGACGATATTCCTTCCTATTGCTTACTTTCAAGTTTTCCAATGATTCAAAATGTTTAGGCGTTAATTTGATATTTAGACGCGCACATGTGGTTTGATAAAAAAAGTACTAATCTTATTATTTCATTTTAAATATTATTGATTTTAATATATATATATATATATATATATATATATATATATATATATATTTCAAAATTACATTCAAACTAATCAAATATTGTGTCATATTTATAGAATTAAATATAAATGTAAACAGAAAAAAAGAAACGAGAAAGACTCATGACAATTTCAAAATAAAATATGAAAAAAAATAGAAAACAGTCCTGCATAGAATGTGTTAATTCGACCTCAACTTATTGATAGAGCATATGCATTAAAAAAATATTGCAATAAATTGAGCTCCAATTAACTTCATTTCAGTTCAATTATCTTACAAAAATAATATACAGTAAATTTGTATAAAATATCATATATAATTAAATTATTAAATTTGAAATAAAACTTACAATTTCTTCTTATTATATAACGGATTCAATATATTTCAAATAATTGCATCAATTAAATACTGTTATCCAAATTACATTACATCGCATAAACAGTATCATTAATTGACAGCGAAAAAAGGAAATTAAAAATCGATAAAGTAAATACTTTTTTTTATCGTAAGGACCCCGCTTAATAAGAGCGTATAATTTATGTGACGATCTATTTCTTGAATGCCTGCGATCAAAATTCACATTAAGCAAATGGCGCTGATTTATTATGGTATTTGCATATATATATTTTTTTTACTATTTCAGTGCTTCTCAATCTTGATATACAACGTCATATAAAACGTATCTCATATAGATATTGATCTATTATATTTTAATATCTTTTTTATGATGTATAAAATATAAAGTATTTAAAATAATAATAATAATTTTAAAAAAATCTATAATTTAACACTTTATTTAGCAGATTCGCTTAACGCGTATATAAGAAGATACTTAATATTCCATAAAATTCTTATCTTTTTTCGAGTTGTAAGATAAGTTTGAAAATTATAGTATTAATATAAATTTAGATTGTAGTTAAAAATCTATTAATGAACTACAAATATATATTGTCTTTCCGTAGCAAATTGATATATCCAGGGATGCTTATGCAAAAAAAATGCAGGTCGCAATATGCGTTGTTGTTGGACCAAATATAACAATGATGAAGCTTTTGCTCGACACGTTATAGACTTATGGTGCAAATTTTTATATGATTAAAAGGAATTTTGCTAAAATATATTAGCTGTGACGCCACAGATTTTATAAATATAAAGTGATTAAAAAACGTATTAAAATAAGCAATTGAGTGTAAACAATTTCATCGGATAAGAAATTGAATAGTATCAACATTTTATCGTGCTATTTCGGATTAACGAGTAGAAAAATGAATATTTGCATAATAAGCGATAGCATTAATGAACGATTTTGCGATTATCGTGAAAACACAATCATATATATATATATATATATATATATATATATATATATATATATATATATATATATATATATATTTGCGAATCACAGCTTAGATTTATTATCAATATCGCACTGGTTTAACCAGATAAGCCTTTGATATTTTTTTCGGTCGACGCAATCAGTCGAACGATGATTTTCAACAACACCGGGCGTTCCATTGTCGTCATTTGTTTCTGTTGTGCATGTTATGTGTCGTCGTCGAACGATTCGAGGCTGCCGTCGAAGATCAAGTTCAAAAATATCGACGATGCTGGCCCGATGAGGACCAGCGCCGAAAGCGATGGAATACGAGCTTTCGCCAGTGTTTTTCCACAATTGCAAAATATAAATGCGTTCATTTACGAATATCAACAGGGTAGCAGAATAACAGGCGAGTTTTTATGCTGATGTTTTATATATTAATTTTAAAAAAGTGTAAACGATCATATAAGAAGTCATTTAGAAGAACAAATTATTATGGAATCAAACATTTTAATGATATTGCATCATTTGTTATTTAACTTGTGTATGACTACAATCACATTATGTTTACTGAGTAATATTTTATCTCATATAATATAAAAAAAATATTAAAAAAAATAAAAAAATAAAATATATATATATATATATATACATATATAAATAAAAGTTATTCAATATAATAAAAACAACCGTAAGAAAAAAAATGGACCGTTTGTGATCCGCGAATCGCAAATTGATTATAACTGATTTCAAACCAAAATCAAACATATTGAGTACGAAATTTCGTATGATCTAATATAATATTTTTTTTTATGATATTATCTTATATATTTAATTCGGTTAATCATTATCTAATATCAAACATGAAAAAAAAATATGTCGCACTTTAGTGGATCAAGTAATTATTAATGTTTACTAGATCGCTATCAATTATGTAATATATATTTTTTTTTATTTAAACGTATCATAAAATTTTCATTTCATCTTATTAATTCTTTCTCAAAATTCTAATTATTATTTAATGTATAATCGACCACGTATGTTTTACATCTGCGCCATCTATACACGAACTTCATTAACTATAACAAATATGTTGTTGCAAGCATATATATTATATTATTTTGCATTAAATATCTTCGTCTATATGTATTTGTTTTTTTTCCTTATCAATAATTTAGATTCACTATATCACTGTTAAATCTTAATATATGTAATCTGTATTTACTCAGCATTTCAGATTCACCAAATATATATAATATCTAATCTAATTTAGATACAAAAATTGACAATCAAAACATAATAAAATAATTGGGTTATTTAATTACATACATTTGAAAGAAGTGAAAGTGAAATATATAGAATTATTTATCATCGTATAATTTCGATGACATATTACTGTGATCAAAAAGTAAGTTGAAGTTTTCATTTTAAAACTCCCGGAAATTAGGGAGGCAGGTAAATTGTAATTATTTTCCTAGGTTGGTAGTCTATAACATTTGCCAGGCGTCTGATTGTCAAAAGATTTAATTATCCTTTCCTTCATTACTATAATATACCATGCCATACTGTTATAGTTCTTCGCGACATTTTTGTCAAAAAGTCGACTCATACCGTTCCGCAACCACCGTATTCGTCTGATTTGGCCCCGCGAGACTTCTGGCTATTCATCAAACTCAAAAGGCCAATGCGGGGACGCCGTTTTGACACGATTTAGGAGATAAAAACCGAATCGAAGAACTTAATTATTTCATAAAAAATAAAATTGTAAATATTGAATGTTTTAGAAGTGGCGAAATCTAAAAAAAAAAATAACACCATTTCACTACTTCACTTATCGACAATCAATTGGGATCGTTTTACAATTCAAATCGGTCAAATTGCTTCATTAATTATTCCTATCTAATTTAGTAAATTACGATTCGAGTTCGTTGAAAAAAAAAATATATATATATATATAATAATAATAATAATAATAAGAGAAACTTAATCTGAACCTGTTTCGATTTCAGGAGACGAACTGCTGCTGTGGGACACGAGATCATGGAAATTCGAGACACAAGACGTCTCCATGAATGTCTCTTATCCAGAAGTGAATTACAATTTTTTTTTAATATAAAATCTTGTCTTATCCAATGTGAAAAATTAGATAAAATTCTAAAATTTTATTTCAATCACAGGTAACAGGTGGAACAACGTCAAAATATTACATCACACATTTTCGAGTGTTGATTTGTCAAGATTCAATAATCAGTCAGGGTTTCCTATTATACGGAGGAGTTGGCAAAAGTAGCTTAGGACTAAATTTCATAGCGGGAAAATCTAAATATCTCAGCTACGACATCAGAATATTCGTCATTGAAGAGAGTCTGATCAAAAACCACACGGACCTGTTTGGAAAGAAGAATTATCCCTTCGACAACATAGAATAAGGGAACCATTGAAAGTAAAGAGTTCCAATACATCAAGTCCACTAAACTAGTTCCTTCTGTATACGTTCTATATTTTTGTACCCTTTTTTTTGTATGTATGTTATTAGTATTATTACTATTTTACCCTTTTTTTTGTGAACATCATTATCTCTGTTGAAACCATTAACCGGCTATTATATCACCGGGTAATTCGATATTCTAGACACCGCACTGTACCGAACTTTTAATCTCGCCTGTATAACATTACAGAGCACATAAAAACTCACTTGTGACTATTAAGTCGTAAGCGTTAGAGACTTTTTTAAGAGTTATTTTATTTTATTATTTTTTTTATTTATTCATAAGTTGTTTGGTGTGTTATTTCTGATATATCATTTGATCCATTTTGTACTGTTACTTAATTGAAAAATATTTTATCTTATATAACAGGGGTAATCAACTTGTCTCTAGTCATAATTGTCATTTTTTTAATATAACACTGTGATCAAAAAGTAAGGTTAATTCGTTTATAAAATGTAAATTATTTATTTATTTTTTCCAAATCAATTTTATCCCCTTCAAAGTAATCCCCGTTTGATAAAAAGCACTTTTATCCACGCTTTTTCCAGTCCTTGAAACAGTCGGAATAGTTTTTTTCCAGTATAGCCTTCATGACCTTCTTTGATTCAGTTTTTATGTCCTCAATCGTGTCAAAACGGCGTCTCAGCATTGATCTTTTGAGTTTGCTGAATAGCCAGAAGTCATACGGAATCAAATCAGGCAAATACGGCGGTTGCGGAACAATATGTGTCGAGTTTTTGGTAAAAAAATCGTGAAGAACCAATGCAGTATGACATGGTGCATTATCGTGATGAAGTAACCAAGAGTTGTAAAAACACGTGTAACTCGGAGATAATTAAACCTTTTGACAATCAGACGCCTGGCAAATGTTATAGACAGTCCTACCAACCTAGGAAAAAAAATACAATTTACCTACCTTCCTCATGCTCGGGAGTTTTAAATGACAATTTCACCTTACTTTTTAATCACACTAGTATATATAATACAGTATTTCAAAAGTCATTATATCTACTAAAAATTTAATTAAATATTTTATAATACTCCATAAAAATGGATAAATATAATTAAAAAACCATTTCTCAATACCAAATATAGATTTTATTAAGAAAACAAACTGTGATTCTATGTGTAGCTATTATATCTATGTGCAAATTAATTATTATACTATAAATCGTACGAATGTTCGATTAAACAAAGCGAAACTTTTATTTATATAATTTAATAATGTTCACTAGAGTTTATCTGTTAAAAAATTAATTTGCACAAAATTATTTTAAGATTTATATAAATTAATTTTACATTTTTATAATAAAAATTTTATTGAAAAATTGTAGTATTTTCTTTAATTATTTTTGATCAGATAGTGCTGAAAATATTATGATTTATATATTTTAATATATATATATATATATATATATATATATATATATATATATATATATATATATATAATTTAATTGAATTCACCTATAAAAAGACCAGTATATTAACTAGCAATTTTAAATATTAATTGATTATTATTCTTTATTTTTCGTCGATCAATTAATCAACCCTTCCAGCTTTAATTATGTGCTCCACTTTTTTATGCGATTGTCAATATTTAAAAAATATATTATTTATTTTTATTAATTTTTTTTTTTTTGAGAATAATCTCGTATCGATAATAAATATAAAATATATTTTTAATTATCACTTACAACCATGAACCGCCCTTCCAGGGATTTCTAGTTCTATTTTTTGCAGCACTTGTCACAGAACTGACGATGACAAATATGAATATAATGAGACACCGATGATATTTCATTCTACTGTACATCTGAAACATAAAAAAAAATATTATTATTATTATACATGATAATTTATTATTTTATATTCTGACTTCGCTGTGGCGCCGGCTTTATTTTGTATTACGCGTATAACAAAAAAAAAACGTGCAATACAACGACGTACAATCGGTTAATTGAAGACGAAAAAAAATTTTTTTTCTATAAACACTCAAAATAGACAATAAGCGCACACACATACATAGATTTTTTTTCAATGCACAATGGGAACAAGTGAGCAATGTTTACACGAGAAATCATCAGTGGCACAAAGCGTTTCTATTAAGTTACAAATCTTTTTTTTATTATTTACACTTAAAGCCACGTTATATTATATTTATTTTATTCATATTGTCAACTTCGAACATTAAAAATTTTCAAGTGTACTCGATGGTGGTTTTTATTATTTTTATTTTCGATCTTATACGACGATCGTTCGTGTATTTTGAATTAAACGAACGATTCTCAACATTTTTCTAATTTTCATTTTGGATATTTAAATCCTAACAATGGCGTCTATTTCTCAATTCAAAACAAATAATGCAATTAAAAAATGTGTCAATGCGAAATTTAATATAAAAATGATCGATTTCGATGTCGTTAAATATAATAATAATCGTATTTCCCGGAAAGAAGTTTATATTTTTAATATAATTTTCATAAAAAAGAAAATAACGTCAGAACATTTTTACTATAAAGAAAAAAATAATTAAAAGTCCATTTGTAACAAGAAAAAATATGATTAAATTAGTAATATTAAAGCGGAATTCTAAATATAAAATAAAAAAAGGAAAATAAATTAAAATTAATTTAAAAAAATATAAGCTTATTAAAAAATGAGTTAAAAATTGTTTTTTTATATTTAAAAGTTATTAATTATTTTTTTAATATATAATAAGAAAAATCAACGAAATATATATAAATTAATATTTGTGAAAATGTAGAATTTATCTAGGATTTTTAAAAGATTCCCAATTTAATTTGAAATAAATAAAAATTATCTATTATTTTTTTAATATAATACATTCGACTCTCTAGTTCTATGACATTTTGACATATTTATTTTTACTGATATATATATATATATATATATATATATATATATATATATATATATTTACTGATATATATTTATATAATAAACTCATCATCACGATCGATAATAATAATTAATTAATAATAATCGCGTATTATAAACATTGAGAAGCGCTGAATTATCATACTTTTACACGTGTATATTATAATATATACATATATTTATATACAGACTCGTCGACAATAATCGACGACGCAATTTAAACTTTAAACCGATTTTAAAAGTGTCAATGTTAAATACAGTTAGTTAATGCTTAAGAGGATTACAGTCAATCTTGACAGATTATTACTCTTGTACAGTTTAAAAAGCGTAATAGGCTTACTTTGAGCTTAAAGCTTTTTTTTTAGATACTTCGGACACTTGGTCTTCAATAATTTATTTATTTATATCTCCCATTAACGCCGATAAAACCGCACTTTTATAATTAAAATACAAAATTTTATAATTAATTTTTGATTATTTATAAATTAACAACGAATGAACGATCGTAATATAAAATTAAAAAATATGTTTAACAATCGATCACGCCCGAGTGTAACTCGGGCACGTTAAAATATAGTTAAGATATTTAATTTTGGATATAGAATCAATAAAACAAAAATAACATAGTAATGATAATATTTTTTTAAGCAAATCCGAATCTAAAAAGTGTTTAGAATTGATGATTTATTGTTTTATTAATAAATTATATAGATATAAGTGGACAAATTCATACACATATTTTATATTTAAAATTATTGTGATTTTTTTTCAAAAAATGCATGAATTAAAAACATAAAGATATTTAATCTAAGACTACAATTGTAAAAATCATACCTTAAAACAAATAATGTCAGAACTTTAATTTCATTGCAATATTTGAAAATATATATATATATATATATATATATATATATATATATATATATATATATATATTGTGTTAATATTTATCTAAATATTATTAATTTTTGTGATATTATTCATAACAAAGTGCGTTATGTATAAAATGCATTACACTTGAATCACGCTAATTCGATTCGCCGGCGATTTTGAAAATACCTTAATACCAATGTGCAATTGTATACATTTGAATATATATTTTTAT
This sequence comes from Leptonema lineaticorne, assembly GCA_024500535.1. Lineage (NCBI taxonomy): Eukaryota > Metazoa > Arthropoda > Insecta > Trichoptera > Hydropsychidae > Leptonema > Leptonema lineaticorne. Next base: position 10,650,053 of record JANIJI010000007.1, read on the forward strand.
TTACTTGTATCCATTGTGCATTCACTTATAAAACTCATACCTTATGTGTCATCGAGACATTAGCACGTTTTGCCCGGCGAAAAAAAATTGCATTATATATATATATATATATATATATATATATATATATATATATGTGTGTGTGTGTGTGTGTGTGTGTGTGTGTGCAATATAATGCAACCAAACAAACGGAACGAGTCCTCGAATTTTCATCGCCCGTTAACACTTTGCGACCGGAGAACCATTCGATGAGACGTTCTTCGTTTGAAAATACCCGCATATAAAAACGGTTATATTGTCGCATTGTTGACATTTGTGGAAATTTCACTCGACATTTGTGCGTCCAGCCTTAATAACAGATGAAAATGACTGATAAATATCGTCGAAATATAGCATATTTATTATGATTATCCGGATTTTAAATGAAAAATTAAAATTTTAATAAGCATATGGGAAATTTAAAAAAAAAAGATTTTTTTATAAATCTGTGATAATTTCAAATTAGATCTACCATATTATTTTTAATATTATATAATATTATTTAAAATTTAGATTATTAATAAATTGACGACAATTCTTATAAAATTAAATATGACAATAAAATATAAAAATTATATTTGAATTGGTGAAAGAAAATGTATAGCATTAGAAAAATTCCGCAAAATATTTTTTTTTCATCTATAAATAACATCGTATAATTGAGTTGTTCAGAGGCCAAACAAATTAACTCCAAAATAGCAAAAAAAATGTTAATCTAAAGTAATATTCAATTGATTTTAGAATCAAATTATTAAATGTTTATTTAAAAAATATTTATACATTACTGAATCAAATAAAAAAATAAATATAATAATCGTCATCATATCAATATAAAAATTATTATAATTATTTTTTGTTTAATTAATCATAATTTCATCCCTTATCACAATATTTATTATTAAATCGATAAACGTGTGCGTTGTATATATATATATATATATATATATATATATATATATATATATTGAATTTTTGTAAAATTATATCAGTGGAGACCAACCTTTACTTATAACACTGTGAAAGTATAAATACACATCTTATAATCGTCGATAAGTGATCAGTTGGAACACTTTTGTCCTGAATAAATGGCAACAGAGCCAAGTACAAGCAATAAATTACATTATAAAACAGCGTTTTTCAAAGTGTGGGTCGCATTGACTGGGTAAAAATTGTAAAAACACAAAAAAATCCATAACATTTTGCTCTAAATTCAATATTTTTCGAAGCTTTTCGTTTGTTATTTTTTGTTATATCATATAATTATTTTGCAATTTTTGTATATAAAATAAACAAACTTTTCATTAAAAAAAAAAATTTAAAAAAAATTGTTTTGTGAATAAATGTTTTTTTTATTATTTTATTTTTATAAGACGGGTCGCGAAAAAATTCAAATCTCATATCGGGGCCGCTGTGAAAATAGTTTGGGAAACACTGTTATAAGGTAATGATAAATTACGCTTTTTTCGTATGTAATAAAGATCGCAGAATGAAAGTGACCCTGTGTGTGTGTGTGTAATACATGCGGGTTAACATTAGAAAGCTTGCGCACGAACCGAGTGCGCTTTTTGCTCAAAACACCGCTAATATTTATAACAGAACAAAGCTTCATAGATAAACTTTACACTATTTGCTAAAAAAAATACTTTAATATTAAATATTAAAAAAAAAACGTAGCTTTATATGAGAAATCTCAGTACAAAAAGAAATTATTCCGTTCTATATTTTAAATCAATTGATATGAAGCGTGAAATTTACAAAATATTATCACTTTTATAAAGTATTAAAATATTAAAAAAGGTTAAATTGTAATAAAAACATTTTATAATAAATTAATAAAAAGATAATAATAATTTATAGTAATGAGAATAAAGAGAGACTCGTTCGTCTTGTATATATAATAATAAAAATAAAATTTACATTACGAGTTTTAATCGATAAAATTAATCTACAAAAATTAACAAAAAAAAATGTAATTAAATTAAATTGAAAAAAAATAATAATTATAATAATAAAATGTAATTTCGAAACAATTTTATCACATTTACTTTACAAAATGTTAATATTTGATAAATATACATAATAAAAAAAAATCTAGTAAGAAATGTATTTAAAATAAAATATATCCAATATATTGCATAATTCGTTTTCAATTTCATTAAAATTATTCGTACGGTAAAAATAAAATAAAACATGACGAATCAGAGCGCAAAACTGTCGACGCCGAAATTAAAACCACCTGCCGCATTCTTAAGTCTCGTTCACACTAATAAATAAATAAAAAAATATATTTTTTTAATACGATAATAATTATTAATATTACAAATCGAATCTGGCTTCATTATCATACGAATGTTCGAATTATACCGCGTCTCTTATTAATTAACAAATTTTCTAGAAGCGATAGTCGTAATGATTTAATAAAAATAATAATAATAATAAAAAATAACCACCGCCCGCGCACTAATGTCGTCGACCGTTTCATGCATATATTCAAACAGAATGTGTATTATTAATAATAATTACGATTTATATAATAAATAAATACACTTTAAAACTGTTAACGTGTTAAAAATCGCAAAACGGAATAAGTCAGATTTTTTTTAATTTATTTTTTTTTTTTTGTTGGCCCCCGGTGGTCGTCTTTAAGACGCTATCCATCGGCCAAGGATCCCATAAATCATAAGGCGGCCCCCCGAGTGAGTGTTTTTAAAAAAGTTTTTTTTATTTATTTTTTTTATATAACCCGACGAAGGTTAAACAACCTAGTGAATCCATATTTAGTGCAACGAGTTCAATTATTAAGGCGGCGGTCACTTTGGGCTAAAACGCGTTTAAATTCCAAATAGATTAATTGAAATAAATTAATAAAATATCTCATTTTTATTCATGTTTTGTTGAATGTATACGTTTTATACGATTTCAGTTTAAATGATGACATTTCGATATTGAAAAATGGCGATCGATATAATCGTTTACACGCTAAAATAATAAAATGAACTCAATAACAAAATAAATATAATATATAAATTATTTAATTGGAAAAATTTTACTGTGACCATAGCCCGCTTTAATAATTTGGAAATTTAATAACCGGACACGCAGACAAACCTAAGTGAATTATTAGGTGAAGACGTATGCTTTTAAATTAATTAACAATCGATGAGCGATTCTCAAAATAAGCAAATATCATTATGATACGTAATTGAAATAAATTATTACATTTTTAAAATCGAAATAGAATAAAACGACTTTTTTTCAAATATTTAAATCGTGACATATAGATGGCGCTGTTACAGTTCTTAGGTAGAAATCATTAATTTTTATAGTTAATAAAAACAAAATTGACTGACATCAAAAGTTTTTCCAAAATATTTTATTTTTTTATAAATATAGAACGAACAAGTACGTTACCGTCGGCTAATCGCAGAATTTATAATACAAGAAAAAAAAATATAAGAATACTAATAAATAATTCCCGAATAAAATATTTTTCCACATTTTCATAATACATTAAAAAGAAATAAATCTATCTTAACCCGTTTCAAAGCAAAATATGCATAATACTTGTTTTTTTTTTTACAAATAATTAATATTAGATTTCATTAAGGTGTCCCCGATTATTTGTAATAATAAATATTAAACTTTTGAACTGTCTTCATCGTCGTATTTTATTATATTATAAATAAAAATTAATCGAAATTTACAACCGTCTAACGTAAATCTTTTGCAATAAAATAAATTTCATTTTGTCATTTCAAACCGAGATTAATATATATTTAGATTTATTGTTATTTATCACGCAAAATGTCAGAAATTATTTATATGCGAATATTCTCACATTGAACTGATATATATATATATATATATATATATATATATATATATATATATATATATATATATATACTATAATTTTGATAGTGATAAATATTAACGGTAATGGATTCGATTTCCAAATATCACTTTTTTAATTATCAATATATATTCATAAAACATTCTAATTTAAAATATTATTAAACATAGCATTAAAATATTGAGACTCAATCTTTTAAAATATTTAAAAGATTGAGTGATTATTTTGACAATTCACACCTATAAAACTATTCGGATTTACATATGTAGTATAATATTTAATATTTTTAAAAAGTTCTCTATATAAAATTGTCGATAAATTGTTTTAGAATTTTATATAATTATTAAAAAAAATATTATTATAATGAAAAATTAATGTTCATAACCAAAAAAGTTTGCGGCGCCACTGATTTATATAATTTTCATTATTAAAATATAACAATGTAAATCAACCTTTACATTCTAAGATTTATATGAAATAAATATATAAAAATCATTTATGAACATGTAAAAAATATGTAATATTTCAATATATAATTTTTATTATAAATATGTGCATTTATATGCAAAAAAAATATTATCAATTAAATTTTAAATTATTTTGATGATAAACGAAACTTTGACACTTTTAAGTTTATGTTTTATGCGTTAATCTTTTAAAACTTTTAATTAATATATTTTTAAATATATATGAAGATTAGTTTTAATTTTGTATATTATTATTTATTGATTAGATAATTTTTAAATAAAACGTTCATTTTTCTATGTGAAGAATGACAATGTTATCATTCTAGAATTAAAATGTAAAATTATGATTAGTAAAAAATAATTTAAATATATTAATATTAATAATACATTGTAATTTTTTAACAATAGATGTTAAATGAAATGTCAAACCTTAATGAGATCAAATTATCCAAAAGTTTCTTAAATTGTCCTAATTAACTTTACACAATGACACAAATAAAAACAAACACTCTCACTACACTAAAATCGCGTCACTTTCCATACAATTAAGACTAAATTGAAAGAAAAAAAAACATATATATATATATATAGTGTACAAACGATACGATTAACTATTCATCGAATACACTATTGAAATTTTAAAATTCAAAAAAAAAAATCGAATTTGTCGACACGTTCCACTTCCGTGAGGTTTCTTTCGTTTCGTATATTTACAACGTTCAATTGTTGGAGGTCTCTATTTTAGAGGTCTCGAGTACCGCCGAACTCCTCGAGAGCCGACAGACAACTGAGGACTCAAGTGCTGCTGGGATGCTGTCGTGGTGGACCAGACCTGGGTTTTTCTCAAAGGTTTCGCGCAGTGATGGCGCACACAACAATAAAGCAACGCAACAGCACTAAGTAAAAAAAAAAAAAATTGTACTGTTGTTGTGTTGTGTTGTTGCTGTTGTTGTTGTTGTTGTTTATTATTTCCACTCTTTCCACGGATCGGTCTCGGTTGTTCTTCGTGTTGTTCTCTTCACAAATGCACCCTTGTAATGAGACCAGTAATGACCGACGGCCTCACACGAAAGAAAGTCCCTTTTTTTTATACTCACTTTACGAAATGCATCCTCTTTTTTTTTTTGTTCTATTGACCAACGATGAGCTTTTATATTTAGGGTTGTGTTGACCATACTTTTTTTTTAATTTTTAATCTTGAAAATTTGATCAGAATTTAATTTTCATTACTAATTACTTAATTTGTACATCTGTAATATTTAACTATATCTACTTCAACTTTAAAATATTTTATAATGTTTATATAATACTATTGTACTATGTTTATAATATTGTATTAAAATATTTATACAATATAATGTTTATACTATTGTATAGACATCATATTATATAAATATTTTAATTATTATTTTACGATATTTATGTTATTGTATTTGTATTAATTATTTTATATTTTTATAATTTCTAAGAATATTTAAGATACCAATAAATTTAATGTCTATGGAAATTTCCTTGAGAAAATAGTATGTTACAATAGATTCCCGGGTATTTCAACACTGCTATCATATACGAGTACGTGGGAAATAATTGATTATAATTATAAATTTAACTTTTTATAATTAACACGTTGTCATAATAAAAAAAAAGATAATCAACATTTTTTTTTAATATTTCTAATTAAAAAAATAATATTTTTTTAAATGTCCAAATATTTCATATTAAAGAAAAATTATGTACGAGATATAATTATAAATTTAATAATACATTATATTTGAATTGATTTTATAATCTTAATTATTAAATGAAAATATTATTTAATTAAACAATGGCGGCACATCCCTGAACTTATAAATGCATTCAAAAGCACCGATGAAATTAGCGTAGTACACATAATATATATATATTTTCTAGTGCCGCGATCACACCAGGGGCGCACACCCTTCGGCCGCAATTAACTTGTCTAAAAAAAAAATCACCGGCGGCTCGTGCCGTAATATATTATTGCATGTTAATAAAATTTAATATATATATGAAATTTATTATATAACTTGTAGATGGCAAGATAAATTGTATAAGCAGATTGTAGGTTCAATTTCTAATTTTCTACTAAATATTTTTATTTCGACTAAAAAAAATCTCTTCATTCGGTGAAAATAATTATTTTTGATTTAAAAAACGTTAAATAATATCAAAAATCTAAATAAAAAATTCTTATATAATATATAAAGACAGTAGCGCCACCAAATTATTTAGTAATTAAATTAACAAATAAATGATATTACAATCAAATATATATATATATATATATATATATATATATATATATATATATATATATATATATATATATATATATATATATATAGTAAATCGTATATTTAACGCATTCAATCAAATTAAATTGTAATGAGAATGGAAATAAATATTAATTTTACTGAATATAAAAATATCTTAATTTTATTCCAATATTTTTCTGCGTTATTAGAACGAAAATTTTAATCAATTGAATTTATATTTATTTAGAAAATTGTTAAAAATAAATTATATTCTTATCCGATTAAAATCGATAAATGTCGTTCAGATCACACTGTGATGGTTAATTTTTTTTTTCTTTAACAGCGGCTGCCGTTCATTACGAATTGTTCTAACCTAAATTTTGTCCGATTTAATTATTAATTCTCAATTAACGCAATCGTATTTAGATAATCGACGGCGGCCATCTAAAACGGCATTTTAATTCGAAACAGTGAATGTCGCTTTCAATTAAAATACTTTCGTAGAAATCAATTTCACCTCGGTTCTGTTATGTCGGAACGATATGAAAAAAAAAGCGAGCAGCAATAATAATTTGTCCAATTTACCGATAAAAATAATATTATTAAAAAAAAAAATATATATATATATATATATATATATATATATATATATATATATATATATATATTATACCTGAAAATATTGATTAATTCACATAGATATATTCATATTGATATTTAAGGATTCGACTACCAAAGGTTTGCAATCTGAGATATTTCTTTTCACACAAGATTAATTTCGTGTGCGTGTTGCGTGTGCAAAAATACGTGGTTTTAAAAATAAATCGTTTTTAAATAAATATATATATATATATATATATTTTTGTATATATATATATGGTATACCACACATAAGTGAACCCTTTGTGCAAAATCGTGTAAATTTTATTAAAAAAAATCACAAATTGAAATTGAGTCTTCAGCTTCACACTTAACCATCAAACACATTGCATTTTGAAAATTAAACATCAGATTTATATTTTTTTTTTAATATGACAATATGACACGTGTGGACGCGACTTTAGAATATAAAGTTAATTTTATTATTTGACAAGATTAATAAATTATTTTTTAAAATAACTGACACGCGAATACTTATATATATATATATATATATATATATATATATATATATATATATATATATACATATATATATATATATATATATATATATAAGATTTGAACGTTAAATTCGAAATTAAAATATTAAAAAAAAGAGATTATTATATGAAAATATATTATATTTCTACGATAGCTTGTCACGCCCACGTATCACGTCACGTCACGTCGTCGCGATATCATCTTTTCACGATAAACGTATCAAAACATCCGTCGATATCATTCATTAAGTATTCTAATCGAATTATTGACCGTAGATTTTTGCATAATGACCGGATATTTATCGAATCTTAGAAAGTCGACACAGCTTTTTTTTGTTATTGTTACGAATGAAAAAAAAATCAGGTCGTAAATACATTGATTTTTGATATAAATCGAACGAAATTCAGACTATCGTTTAAAATTTAATAATTTTTTCAAAACCTTTTTCGATTCGGTTTTTATTTAATCAATCGTGTCAAAACGTCATCCCCACATTGACCTTTTAAGTTTACTGAATAGTCAGTAGTCGCACGGAGCCAAATCGTGCGAATTCGGTGGTTGCGAAACGATATGAGTCGAGTTTTCGGCAAAAAAATCGCGAAGAAACAATACAGCACGACATATGAATTATCGTGATGAAGGAACCAAGAATTATAAAAACACGTGTAACTCGGAGATAATTAAATCTTTTGACAAACGGACGCTTGGCAAATGTTAGAGACAATAATTACAATATACCTGCCTTTCTAATTTCCGCATGCGGACCTCTTGTTTGACATGCCTGTATTAAACTTCTTGATATATTTCACAATCGAAACATTGAATATATTCGTTAAAACTAATATCAATTTAACAATTCATACTAAAAATTTTAAATTTTAAGTACCTCAATACGTTTTGATCGATTCAAATGATTTACTATATAATATTGATTTTTGTCTATATATATATATATATATATATATATATATATATATATATATATATATATATATATATATATATATATATATATATATATATATATATAATGTTTACTTATGCAGTGTGGATAGAGCTTAATAGCACAAATAGACGTTGGTTCAACGAAATCCAGGTAGTTTTAAAAGACGTCGGCACCTTTGCGGTCGGTTTCTTCTAATGTCCATCCATGGTTAAAATCGTCCTTGCATACTTGCAATTATGCATTCGCATGCATCCGTAGGATAAGATTGCATGATAAGAATTATATATGCATATATATTTCGTTGGGAATCGAACCGATATCATCTGATATGTTAACATTATCGTAATGTCAGAGAAAAGAACAAGAAAAAAATCCAATTGTTTAATTGGCATTTTATCATTGTTCCTCACTGTAATGTCCTCATCGGCGATCCATCTCGACCACAATACACTCGTGTTGCCTTTTTTGTTCATCGCTGCGCTTCTCAAAAATTTATAATATTTAATTTTTAATATAATAATTAATAAAATTTTATTTATATATTTAATCATTTTTTCAATATGGGAAAAGTTTTAAAAATTCATTAGATTTATTTATAAGATGTTTCACATTTATATATATAAAGATTGAGAAATGCTGTAAAAACCTTTTGTGTCATTCGTAATGCACCCAAGTAAAAACTTTACAAGAAGCAGAGCGGCATTCATAAAAGAAAGTGATACACATTTATAATGTGTATGTATATGTGTGTGTGTGAATGTGTGTGTAAAAATATTATAAAGTCTTCTTTGTAATCTAAAGTTCATGATTTAATTAAATTATTTCCAATGTTCAGATTAAAAATTAAATTAACAAATTATTTAAAAAAAAATAATACTTCATACAATAGAAATAATAAAAATGGAAAAGCAATATTATATATATTCTTTTTGTCTATCGCATGCAATGACAACTTGGGTTCGAATCTTAAATACATAATCGTTTAATCCAATATATAATTTGTATAGTCGACATGATAATAAAATTTACAAAAAAAAAATCATAGACAAAAAAGATCTAACAGTACATTTAAGCAATTTTTAACCTTTCTTTTATATTAATATATACAAATATATAATAATTATGATAAAATATTTTCACTTTAATAACAATATTATCGATTTTATATTTATTATAATAAAAAATCTATTATAAATAAGTATATATAATAAAGAAAAATATATAAGACGGTATATATAATAAAGAAAAATAATACGATTATTTGAGTTAAAACGATCTAAAAACAGGTACAAGTGCATAAAAACGATTATATTGTATATATATTATAAAAAAAAAGAAAAATAAAAACATAATTTTGAGTCGAACATCATTCGAAAAGACTAGACGTTCAATTAAAAAGGTATTTGACACAAACAAAGAGGTGAAAAAGGGCGCCATTAACAAATATGGCGTCGGATATTTACAGGATTAACCCCTGCAATTCGTATATTTAACAATTTGACTTCAAAATATCAATAAAACCATATTATTAACCTAGATCTCTTTTTTTTCTCCTATTATATTCCGTCTAGTTTTGAAAGTGAAAAAGTTCTCATATAAAAAAAAGAGTCAATTTTTCTATCGACAAATATTGAAGCTTTATGAACAAAATATATTATAATATGAAAATAATTTTAAAAATTGAACTTTAAAAAAAATCTAATATCCTACTATGTATAAGAAAACGCTTCAAAGTCGTATAAATATATATATATATATATTTTTTTTTTACAATTATTTATTAAAATTTCCCATGCGGAAAAGGGTTAACAAATTAGCATACGATTAGGGGTGATTTTTTTTTCACAGCGCAAGCACACCGACATAATATTATTAACATGCTAAGTTGATACTTAACCGTGTGCCGAATAATAGAGAACATTGTACGATCAGGGGTATGCAACATTTTTTTTTCCGTGACGATTGTTGCCGAATACTCACTCAATACCACCCCTCGAATAAAGCCAACTTGTCGACACAATAATATTCGTGGGGTTGAATCTTGAACAATAGCATCATATTATAATGGGATTGCAATAAAAGAATAACAATAGATTTTAAAAATATATATATTATTTTTTTATATTTATGAAGGCGTACAATGATAAGATTATCATTTCGATCATTATTATTTTTTTTAATATGTAATAATAATATAAATACCGATAGATTAGCGTTTATTGACGTCAATTAATTAATATTTTATTTTGTTAATAGGTTGTGTATAATAAATTAATAACATCTGCAATAATTTTGATTAATAATAAATAACCATTTTTTTTTGCTTCAATGCAATATTATTATAAATAATTGTATGGATAAAATTGATGTATGGTTTTTTGTAAAAAAAAAAAATAAAATAAATTGGTATCAATATTATAAAAATAAATTTGAAATTTTATTTTAAACATTAAGTATAATTGAAAATTATTAAAAAAAAATATAATAGTAAATAAATGAATATAATAAAAGCAAGTTATCAAATAAAAATCTAAATTAACGATTATTTTTTTTATCTATATATATATAAAAAAATAATAATTGCAAATTTTATACGTGAAAATATTGAGATTATGGCCAAAAACGAAACGTCTTCAAAAATTTGAAGCGACATATAGAAACTTTATATATCATAGACACGATACGATAAAGGTTTGTAACCGCTGCAGTATTCAACTGAAACCCGATCGCTGATCATTCATAATAAATAGGTACGAGCGGAACTAATTTCAGAAATCTTACAAATACACGAATCCATTTCAGGTACAAAAATCGTAACAATCGTCAGGTATGCGAATTATTTATCTATTTCATCATTTTGTTTCCCCCTTTTTTTTCGTTTATATTTACGACCAAAAAAAAAACGAAGCTTGACCTAGGAAATTTTGCTATATATATATATATATATATATATATATATATATATATATATATATATATATATATATATATATATATATATATATATAATATTATATATACAATGTAATATAATGATAATAAATAAAACGGTATCGTGAATATTGCGCGTCTTTAGAAAAATGAAACGTGCTAGGGTTGCTGTGTTGATGTATAACGTGGCATTATTTTAAAGTATGAAAAATTCGCCACACACCCTGTATAACGCGAAAATGTGTACGGACAATTTGCTGAAAACGTCGACAAATGTCGTATATGAAAGCGGGCAGCGCTTTTTCAAATATAATTCGCATATAGCTCGCGTTGAAACGTCACATGTTTCATTATTCTATTACATAATATATATATATATATATATATATATATATATATATATATATATATATATATAACACTGATCAAAAAGTAAGGTGTATTTGTTTATGAAATGTAAATTGTATATTTATTTTTCCAGATCAATTTTATCCACTTTAAAGCAATCCCCGTCCGATAAAACGCACTTTTTCCAGTTCTCGAAACGGTCGGAATAATCTTTTTCCAGTATAGACTTTAAAACCTTTTCCGATTCGATTTTTATCTCCTCAATCGTGACAAAACGGCGTCCACGAATATTGGCCTTTTGAGTTTGCTAAATAGCCAGAAGTCACACGGAGTCAAATCAGACGAATACTTTTTTAATATGAAAATCGTTTTTTTTTCTACTATTATATAATAAATAAATAAATAAATAAATAAATAAATATATATATATATATATATATATATATATATATATATATATATATATATATATATATTGTAATAACGGACACTGCGCCACAGTTTGAGAATCTCCATCGTCAAATAGTTTCGGAAGACCAGTCGTTTGTTTGACGAGCACAATGGTGAAGTTTACGTTCCTGAAGCCCCTCAGCAAATCGTCATCTATATTTCTTATCCTGACAAAGAATCGTTTTAATATCGCATATAAGGGGGAGGGGGGGCGGAGGCGCAAGGGGCGACGCAAAAATATTTATATTTAAAATAAAAATGAAAATCGTAACAATTTATTTTAATTATAAACTTTTAATTTAAAAAATATGATATGACAAAACTATATGTAAAATTCAAGAATATATATATATATATATATATATATATATATATATATATATATATATATATATATATATATATAGCTGATGACTCAATATCGTAAAAAAGTAAATCAGGACTGTCATACTATTGATTTATTAATATTTGATAATAGTTTGTCTTCGTTAGTACAATTTATATATGGTGACGACAACGTACGGCGGCGGCTGTTTTATCTTTCTTTCTATTTCATGATAATCAGGAATTCAATTTTTATTTTTGTAGCCGATTTCTTTTAAAGTATCAAAAAATAAAATTGTAAATTTATATTATTTTGTAATTTTTAATACAATGAAAAGCCTTTATTCTAATTACAAATATATATATAATTGCTTAACTTCAGCATTTGAATGATACGGAATTAGCAGTGTGTGGCACGTCACTGCTTAAAATTGTACTAATCATTTATATCTTTTCACCCTTAGATAATTTTTGAGCTTTCACTCTAAAGTGGCAACATTTAACGGAGGTCATCAAAATAATATTCGAGACCATTTTAGTGTTGCCGAGTCGCCATTTTCTCATTCAAAAGGATGATTTATATCATTTTCTTCTCGGTAGAAAATCTCTCATTAAAACTAACGTATAAATGGACGCCGCATGCATTTTCCACACGGATTCTTCTTCTTCTTTTCCTTTTTTATTTTTCGAATTTTGGCGAAGAGAAAAAAAAAATGTTAATACGTTCGCATAATCGATGTCAAAACTGATAATGATAATAACTGATAAAACGTCGCATATTCGCATACCTTTACAATATCCGCATATAATGAGTTTAAAAACATGCGAAAAATCACTTTTATTAATCTATATTTAACGTTTATAAAATTTTATCTATTATATTATCTAAAAAAATATGCTTAATTTAAATAAAAAAAAAATTACACGATAATTTGAAAATATATATATAAACAAAAATATTTTCACTATTAAAATATTGAAATCAATAAAATCGTATAATATTTCAATACGAATCGTTAATTATAGATATTTAATAATTTTATTCACTATAAATAATTATCATAAATAAATGTTTTTTGATTCATAAAACTGTTAAAAATGGCCATAAGCACATCCATAATACACAATATACACATGTTTTGACGTACGAATGGTGAACAGTGACTGTGATGGTATATAAATTACCGGTTGTCATCGTCTCAGCATGAAGTCCCAACTTCACAATTTCCGAAGCTGGATCCATTTCGAGACGAGGAACTCCTTTTTGTATTTTATTATTATTATTTTTTAGGAACCAGCTCTCTTGTACGTACGAATCATAATGAACGATTAGGAATCGAACACAACTCGTCGATATACCATAAAAACCGTAATAATTTACTATCGCGCGCGTGTGTGTGTATTATTTATTATTATTATTTTTTATATTCATTATCACTTTTTACAATGTCGTTAAAATTTAACAAATTTTTTTTTCAGGTCGAATACATGTTTTTTTTTTTTTGTCAACGACAAATGAACATCCGGCTTATTCTCCAAACTTGACTCCGACTGACTTTAAAAATTGACCTAACATTGTGATCAGAAAATAAGGTGAAGTAATCCCGCTTTTTCCAATCCTCGTAACAGTGGGAATAGTGTTTTTCCGGTATTGCCTTCAAGTCCTTCTTCGATTCGGTTTTCATCTACTCAATCGTGTCAAAATGTTGTCCCCACATTGGCCTTTTGAGTTTGCTGAATAGCCAGAAATCGCATGGAGACAAATCGGGCGAATACGGTGGTTGCGGAACAATATAAGTCGAGTTTTTGACAAAAAAGTCGCGAACAACCAATGCATTATTACATGGTGCATTATCGTGATGTAGGAACCAAGAATTGTAAAAACACGTGTAACTCAGAAATAATTATACCATTTGACAAAAAGACGCTTGGCAAATGTTATAGACAGTCCTACCAACCTAGAAAGAAAAAAATATAATTTACCTGCTTTCCTAATGTCCGTGAATTTTGAATGACAATTTCACCTTACCTTTTGATCACAGTAGTAAGTTAAAAACAACTTCTACATTTTATTACCACGTTTCACAGAAAATAATATATCGTTAAAACAAAATAATAATAATAATAATAATAGCAAAAACATCCAATCTTAGTTATTTATATCATATTTACTGACGTTTGCGTTAAGGTCTTGCAATAAATAATATAAATCTAATGCAAATATTAACCGCTTATCGCGTTTTATAAAAGACGTGTGACGAATTATACAACGTCACAGTATTAAAACGACGTATGTCGACTGAAAAACAACGATCAGTTATTCGCTGAAAATGTCGCTGAAAACACAACTCACAGTATTGTCACTGATTGTCATCATTTCGTTGCAATTATCCGATGTGAATTCATATGTCTATCATCCGTCTCCCGTTGGATATCCTGGCTATTCACATGGAAACAATGTGAATTTGGCTTCAAATTCGTCTCATCATTTCGTACTCGGTTCAGTTTCCGTTTACGATCGTCAATTGTACAGGCAAATACATCAGAAATCTGGCTCTTGGATGTCGACCGTCTCCGAGGATGTCGTCTTTCCATCAAATGGCACTTTCTCCTATGCCACAATATCCTGCATCAGAGCATTGGATCAGTACATCAACGGAAAAGGCGGTTATGCAACGCTGAAAAGAGGCGGAATAGGATATAGAAATATGACGCTGAAGCTGAAATCGCAGCGAGGAAACGGTTTTAATTTCATCGTTGAAATTTGGGGACGTTAAATTCGTTAAAAAAATAACAATATATATATTCATCATATTTATTAGAATATTATGCATATTTATTTTATCATTACTCAAAATGTTTTAAGCATAAATCAATATAAAAAAATTGTTTAAAAATCTCATTGATACTATTTCCAATAAAAACAAATATTAAATGTCAACAATAATAAATCAATATCTATATTTTATTTTTATCTCACTTTTAAAAAATGTACTCTTAGTAATTAATTGCACTAAATTACATATTAATTAATTATATATGTATGGTATATACTGTATGTGTATTTATAATCTTTGAACGAATATGCTGAATTATATATTATAATTAAACTTATCCCAGTTTAAAGCAATTATTTTTACAACAGAACCGTACATCAGTGAAGTTGAAGCACGACGTTATTTTTCAGCATGCAGACTACAATTCGTCTTCTAATCTCCTGATGCATCCGTTGAAGAGCGACGAGCATCCAAGATTAATTAATCCTATCAATTCCAAACAATTAATCCTGTCTAACAAAAGAACATACACATTAAAGTGGAAAAAAAAACAATCAAAAACTACTGCAGCACGATAAAATTAATTGAAACGTGATAAAGATCAGACACATATCATAAAATGTTTTTTTTATTGTCGGTTACTACATATATTTTTAACTGTATTTCAACAAATAAAAATTTTCAATCTTTAATTATATTAATAAGAAAATTCTCAATATTTATATAATAATAAATTAATAAATTTTGTATAAACAATTTATCAATAAAATATATATGAATATGTGAATCAATATTTATGATAATGTACTTGATATAAAGTCAGTCAATTTGAATGTTTTGAAATTTGAAAAATCTAACATATCTATTGGAATATTGATTTATTTACTTAATTATAAATATATATATATATATATATATATATATATATATATATATATATATATATACATATTGAAGATTTTCAGGTATGTCAAGTTTATTAATGACATTCTCAATGCGTTCAGCGATAATAAGGCAAATAGATTTGTTTTTAATGCAACAAACATGTCTATGGATAGTATTTTATTGCGGACATGTTGTCACAGGGAGACGATCGTTTATCATCATTGTTTGTACCATAGGATTGATTGGTAAACGTCGTAAATAAGTTACCATAGATCAATATACATATAGAAAACGGCAATACAAATAATGATTCATGTCTTGAAAGAGAAGTACAGTAATAAAAAAAAGTGGTTATATAAAAAAATAATATTTTGTATATAATTGGAAAACAGCGCGATTGAAAAAAATAAGAATATTATGTTGTTTTGAGCGAATTATAAAATTTCATATCGCTTCAATATATTCAAGTATGTATGATTAAATTTAGATTTATTAAAAGTATGTTATGAAAAAATATATTGTGTTCTAAATAATATTTTTTTTTCAGCTATAACAATCCTTTATTTTATTTTTAGAAATATATGTTATATTTATTTATAATATTATTATTCTCAAACATGATACTCTTTTAGCGACATCTATTCAAAAACTAAAATATCATTAAATAAAATAATGATTCTAAATTTACGCATTGTTTTATTTTTTCTTCATAGATGTCTCACAAATTTATTAATAATTATTTTATAATTTAAAATTTATTTTTTAAGAAAATATATACATTATTATACTAAAGCATATATACATACACACACATATATAAACTTTAATCTTATAATTATTAATATATATTACAATTTAGCAATAAATAAGCTAATACCTTTGAGGAGATATTGTCAACGACCATACCACGCTGAAAACACCGGTTCTCGTCCGATCACCGAAGTTAAGCAGCATTGGGCGCGGTCAGTACTTGGATGGGTGACCGCCTGGGAACACCGCGTGTTGTTGGCCCCCAAATTTCTCTTTTTTGCAATTTTCCTTATTTTAAAATTATTTTTTTTATATCAATATTTTTAAAATCATATTATTTTTTATTTATTTTATTATATATAGTAATAATTTTATTTATATTCAATATTTTTTTTGTCATTATTTTCAATAAAAAAAAACATAAAAATTGATCAGAAATTATCTTTATCGTGTAATACAACAAATAAATTAGTTTTTATAGAATTTTAGTGCAACAATTAAACGCGTTTTGCACAAAAATGCGACCGTCCATGGTCATAATTTGTACGCTCAAACAATGAGACGCTCCTTTATTTAAAAAAAAAGTAAAATAAATCCAGAATACAGGTACATTTCTGTGTATCTTCTTTTATTTATTTCGTGTCTTTTCACTCGGGTCCTTCCGAGAAATCTCCCATAGTAGAAAGGCCGACGTCTTTTCATTCTTTTTTTTTCTCCCTTTTTATTTTTGGTGTATAAAAGCCAAAAACCCGCGGCTTCTATTCCACTTTCGTAGTATAAAGTATTGTACTGCTTCGCGGAGTCTTTGTACAATTTTTTTTTCTTCCACGTAACAAATATTTTACAGGGTAACGGAATTCGAGAAAATATGCACGTTTTCAATTACAGCGACTCTCAAACTTAATAAATATTTACAAAATTAAATATACGTAAATACATAGAATTAATAGTGATGAGCGAAATATCGTGTTTTATGACCAAAAACTTCATGAAATATTTAAAATCATTGTTGTGCATATTATAGTCATTTTGCATACAATTTTATTATTCAATTGAAAAAAAAAATTACTTAAGAAAATTATATTTTTAATAAATAAACTTCTACTGATTTAGAAAAAGATGAACACAGTTAATTTATTAATAATATTAGTTTCTCGACTTTAATAAAAAATAACAATAAAACATTTTTTTTCTAGATTACACATATAATCTTAAAATAAATAAGATTACCTTTTTCCTCTTACAAATATATTTTTATATATATCGCTAGAAAAGAAAAATGTCGTCAATATCTATTTTTAGGCGTATAATTTGTTATTATATATGCATTTAAATATATATTATAAAATATTATATTTACGCAATTTTATTAATATATTCTTTTACCGTTAATGATTTTCTTTTATAAATCATGAAAAATATAAAAATTGGAGATCAAATATGTATTCTCATCTATAAATCGCTTAAAAAAATGATTAAATATTAAGCAACCATTAAAAATAATTATATTAGTTATTACGACATATAAAATAAATAATTAAACTTTTTTTCTGACACATATATATATATATATATATATATATATATATAAATTAAAAAATTCTAATCTTGTGGAAATATATATGTATACACATATATAATATGAAATAACGATAATAGATGGTGCTGCATTATTATTATTATTAAGCAAATAAAATATATGCTAATAATAAAAGTGATGAAAATATTTATAATAAAATAAAATAATCATCGATACTGAAATTCATCATTAAAAAAAAACATTACATTAATAATGTAGTTATTTGTATAATATTTAAAAAAAAATGCGTATTGTGACTAAATGAATTATGGTATAGAACAGGTGACCGGTCCTAAAGTCCCAACGTGTAGCGGCTGACTGGCAGGTGGCACACGTGACGACGATGCCAACTTGAACATTTGCCACCACGCTTCTAACGATCAACGTCCGTGGGCATCATTTTTTTATAATTTTTTATTAATTTATTAAAACGTAGTGATGATACATAATATTTTTTTTATTCTATCATATCGTTGTGTTTCAAATATCAGCGATTAGGCTTGGATTTACATAATATATATTTACGAAATAATATGTTTTTGACTGATGGTCAAATAGAGTATAATCGATATGTTAAATTAAACACTATTTATTTTTTCATAAATTTTATTTATATTTATAATTTTTTTAATAGTATTTCCTACCAATTTCGTAATCTTTACTTATTATTTTTTATTTAAAAATGTCATATTAATCATTGTGTCTTTCAGAATATCTTATCGAAATTGAAAATTAATTCTGAAGTTTCGAATCTTTGTATTTTAATTTAAATTTGTGCGATATATGTAATTTATACATATTAAACATAGTTAATAAAAGTTGATTTCGATTTCTTATTATTATTATTTTTGAATTTGAAAAGCTTGCTAATTATATAACATTGACCAAGTTTTCAGTTTATATTTTACTAATAAACAATAATCATGAAAGCAATAAATAGATGTCAAAACTAATGTTTTCTCTAATTATTAATTGAAAAATATAAAAATATTAACGTTATGAATGTACTATTTCTAAAGATTTATGTTTCAAGTTAAGAATAAAAAAAAATTCTAATATTGTAAAAACGAATTATTAAAATAAACATTGCCATCAACATTATATATATAAATTTGATAGTATTGAATTCAAATTTAATATTAATAATATATTCTGAAAAATTTAATTCTCACACTCACTAATAATAATAATCAAATTGTTCCATTTAAATTTTGTTCATATATATATATATATATATATATATATATATATATATATATATATATGTGTGTGTGTGAATTTGTTTTTAATATTAATATGAATACTAAGAAAGAAATTTTATTTCAGATAGATAAAGATTAATAAATGATTAAAACTAATATAATGTAATCATTAAATATAATATTGAAAATAATATATATACGGTTTGTGTGTAGAGTTGGCGAAGTCTTAATTTAAATATAAGTCACATTATTTGCTTTAATTTGTTATATAGTATATATGTGTGTGTGTGTGTGTGTGTGTGTATAATGAAAAAAAAACAATTATTAATAAGATGTTTTAAAACGTTGAATACTTCTGATTTAAGCGATGAATAGCAAAATTTATATAAAAAATATTTTGAATAAAGTGCGTGCGGCCCACGGACTCGGCGTTGTAAATGCGTGCGACAGGTCTCCGCCCCGTCGCAGCGGCGACACATCTACGTCCTTTTTCGTCGTATGCGCGCGTCCCTCTCTCTCTCGTACCCCCACCGCTCTCCGGGGTACGAAAGTTAAAAATGCCGCCGCAGTCTCCCCGAATCGATACGAGCGGCGCGGTCGTCACGTGCCGTCGACGACCAATCGCAGCGCGGCTACGTTTGAACCGAGCGCGCGCTCAGTTGTGTCGGCGCCGTCGTGCGGAGCGGTCGCGTCGTCGGTTATTTCGCGTGTATCGCGCGCGATTCGAATCGAATTCGCGTCGCGGTGACGTATATCCGTCGACGCCGGCGATCGTGTTCGTAACCGTCGAACATACGAGTTGATATGCTGTGAACTTTAGTAGTATTAAAGCGTGTTTCGTAATAATCGTCACAATTGCAGTTTGTAAACATGTAAACAAAAACAATCGCAAGATAGGTTCGGCATACGAGACGATTCGCGCCGCCGCCACAGCAACAGTGGTCGAGCGGCGCTCGTCTTCAACCACCACCAGATTGACCGAAGACGAGCAGAAAAGACGATGGGAATCGGCTCCGAGGTTGTGGAGGCCGCCTCTGGGTCCGGCCGTCAAAACGCCGCAACCGCAACAGTCCAGAGGCACTCACGTGTCCAGGTTGTATCCGGAGTTGTTGGCGCTGATCTTCTCCAGACTTCCGGTTCGCGATCGAGGAAGGGCCGCTCAGACGTGTCGCGCTTGGAGGGATGCCGCCTACTCTCGTTCGGTATGGAGAGGAGCCGAGGCTCGATTGCATTTGAGAAGACCGAGTCCCGGTCTCTTCGCTTCGCTGGTCAAACGAGGTATTCGAAGAATCCAAGTATTGTCGTTGAGAAGATCGCTCAGGGACGTCGTCGTCGGTGTTCCCGAACTGGAATCTTTGAATTTAAGCGGCTGCTACAACGTCACCGATGCCGGATTGTCGAGCGCTTTCTCGTCGGATCTGCCCAGGCTCAAGTCGCTGGATCTTTCGCTGTGCAAGCAAATAACGGACGCTTCCCTCGGTCACATAGCTAGGCACTTGAAAAACTTGGAAACGTTGGAATTGGGAGGGTGTAGCAACATCACGGACACGGGACTGTTGTTGATCGCGTGGGGTTTGAGCAAATTGAAACGGTTGGACTTGAGGTCCTGTTGGCACGTTAGCGATCGCGGTATCGGACTTTTAGCGGGACTCGATCGCGAAGCGGCTGCCGGTACTCCGGCCTTAGAACGTTTAGGTTTACAGGATTGTCAGCGGCTTACGGACGAAGCGCTCAGACACGCCGCCAGCGGATTGCCGGCTCTGACTTCCCTCAACCTATCCTTCTGCGTGTCCATTACCGATAGCGGTTTGAAGCACGTGGCTCGCATGACTTCGTTGCGGGAGTTGAACCTCAGAGCCTGCGATAACGTCACTGACGCGGGCTTAGCTCATTTGGCCGAAGGTGGCTCTCGGATATCATCACTGGATGTCTCCTTTTGCGACAAGATTGGAGATCGAGCGCTGACTCACGTATCCCAGGGCCTCTTCAGGCTTAGGTCTCTATCGATGAGCGCCTGTCGAATCTCCGACGAAGGTCTGGACCGAGTGGCCAGGTCTCTGCCGGAATTGGAGGCGCTCCACATCGGCCAGTGTTCCAGGGTTTCGGACCGAGGTCTGGCCCATGTTGCAGCCGGTCTGACTCGTCTTCGCAGCATTGATCTCTACGGTTGTCCGAGGATCACGGACGACGCACTCAGACGGTTGTCCACGTTGCCCCATTTACAGGATCTCAACTTGGGACTGTGGCACGTCAGCTGAGGATCCACTCCTTCGTACGCTTCGTTTTCCTATGAAATACTCGAAAATTTACCGTAATGCCATCGTTTCGCAATTTCACTATGTTTTTATTTTACATAATCTTAATCGACCGATCGTTTTAAATATTGATTTGCGTTCAAATTCGATATTTTTATTTAAAAAGAAAATGTTTGCATTAAAATTTAACTCTTCGTATATATATATATATATATATATATATATATATATATATAGTACATAAATTATACAAGGTTTTGACGTTTATAATATAATAGATTGATTGAATTGATATGATGAAAAAATTGTTGTCAAATAATTCAAAAATAAATTGCAGTTTTTAGCTATTTAATCTTATTTATGTTTAAAAAAAAAAGTTTTTTTTTATATTCTCTAATGAGATGTTGATTTCATCGATTTTGAATATTTTTGACACAATATCAATCATATTTTAATTTATATCATTTTGTTTCTGTACACCAAAATGTACTGATAATATATGACCGATACTTAAAACACACACACACATATATATGTATATGCTATCGAGATATGTATATTTCTATAATTTGTTTTCTTGCATTATAATATCTGGTTTTTCCTTTTTTGTTCTTGGAACTATTTTTTTGATGTCACACACCTGAATATACAGTTTTGCATTCTATTTACAAAGTTTGTAGAAATGTGTATATATATATATATATATATATATATATATATATGTGTGTGTGTGTGTGTGTGTGTGTGTGTTATGCTTGTGTTATTTTGTAACAAGTTTGGTTACAGTTCAGTTGCTTCCCTCGGTCTTTGGAACCGTTTTAAAAAAAATGATTATAATAAATGGAAACTATATAGTTGTCTTTTAATATAATCATGATGTTCCGTAACGTCTTCAAATTAATTCTATTGTATATATATATATATATATATATATATATATATATATATATATATATATATATATATATATATATATATATATATATAACCTTTTATTTAATGACATCGATTTTTAAGGTTAATTTTTTTCTTGATCGTGTCCCATATAATAATTGGGTTAAATATAATCTGTAAAATGAGAAACGATATTTGAATTTTTATAAATATGTATAATATTTGTGTCAAATAATATTTAAAAAAATATTTTTCGTCCTTTAAATACTTGAAATGTATATTTTCAAATTTTCTTTTCTTGAAAATTTTGACCTTTAAGATTTGAGTTTGAAAATATTTGACGTTAAAAATAACAAGTACTTCGTTGCGTCATCTTGGCATTATCCACATTGTGAAACCCACTGCAACGTTAAATATTAGAAGAATTGACCTGTCATTTCAGTCACCGTGGAAATTCAGTCGAATCTAAAACAATTCATGACAAAAAGACGAAGGGACAACACCCAGGGATGGGTTCTCTCAATATTAACATTTTGGCATCGGAGGCTCCCCTCGGCGCCGGAGACCATTCATCAAAATTTCATTAATCGGAAAATACCGTCGGGGTGAACCAACCGGCCGACTGTCCCACTCTGGGGACAATAACTCTTGGCTCCCCCAAAACTGTCAAGCGAACCAAGGGTGGCGCCAAGATGTGGGGATGTTTTAAGCTCCCCTGCCGGATTCGAAGACTTTCATCCCCATTTTAAGCTCGTCCTTCTAGTCGAGCCATAAAAAATGTATGCATCTCCCCCCTACATTCCTAACACGGCTGTGTGGTCGCTTTGTTTTTTTTTTTATCAATAGATAAATCATTATTTTTGTTAGGGAGTACGGCTAACTTTTAGAACAGGTTAATTATTGCTCATTATATAATTCTTTGCGATACACATGGACCACTCATAGGTTAATTTTTTTTAGGTACACGCGTCGAATATTCGCGCAATCAAACTTTTCGATTTTTTTTTCTCACCGGCCGAAAGGGTTTACGCGATTTATACGACCGTTTTTGGAGAAAATGCCTCGCCGATAAAAACCAGAACCTAATGTTCCCAAAAAAATCACCATTCACATTATCGATCAGGGAACACCTTGTACCGAAGTTTTGTGCACGTGGAAGGCGCGATTATGGTCCCGTTTTACGATTTTTTACGACTGCCTTTTTATACAACTGGATCTTATCAACGATTCTGCATCGTTATTAGATCGCAGCGAATAAATAATACCTCTATACTGATATATAATAATAATAATATAAAACAGTATCGATGTGAAGTTTTGCTAAGTACTGTCACTTAATTGCCAAAATAAATATGCTATATATTCCTATTCCCATACGTTAGGAATATAAAACCTTTTTTAAACCGATATCTATTTTGAAAAAGTTTTAACCGTTCGTAATTTCTTATAGTATACAAATAAAAAAATCACTTTTGAATTATTTATTAATTATAAAATTGATAAATTTACGAATCATTTTTCATTAATATGTTTAATTTCAATTAACGTCCTTCGCTTGTCGATCTTTTTTTTTCTCTCTCTCTGTATATAATTATTTAATTACATCGAATTAATTTTAATACGATATATATTAATTTTGAATGCAAATCTAATGCGACACTATAATATATCACAAAATACATGAATCATTTTTAAATGTAATATCGTTTATTGTTTATCAATTTATACAGTGGCGTGTCGAATAATTCAATGAAATATATATATATATATATATATTATTGATTTTTTTTTAATTTATTATATGTACTAAATAAATCGAATTTGAACGTATAAAAAAAAGCTAAAAATTACAACGCACTTGTATCCTTTGTGTTATAGCGTCCTCGAATGTCCTTTTTTTTTATTAGCATTATGCATGCATAAATATGCACACACACGCACGCGCACATTTTCAAACTGTCGATGAACAGTTATATAGGCGGTGTCAACTCGAATGCAAACCTGTCCGTTTGTGTGCGTGTAACACATGCGACCGGTTTATGGTCGTTGTGTTTTTTTATTTTATTTTATATATATATATATATATATATATATATATATATATATATATATATATATATTTTACGTAACGACACCTCTGCAATGTTCAATTGCGACACATTTGACCCGCAACGGATAAAGATTATTGTAATGAAAATAGCGTGCACTTGTATCCAAATATTCTTATGATATATCCAAAAAATATATATATATATATTTTCGAGTATTTCATATTTTTCGAAACCGTTTTAATTTAAATTTTGTTTAATATATGAACGCAATATTTATTACATGTTAGTGCTCGGTTTTAAATTGTAAAATTTTAACGCACCTCGATATACAAACAATGTTGAAAATCGAGCTGTGTCATTTTCGAAACGGAAGTGCGACATGTTAAAATATAATTCTGCATTGTGATAATTGAATATTTGCATTTTGAACTTGAAATATATATATTTAAATTACTATAATTTTGCGCATGAAAAATTTCAATATTAATAAATTTAAAAAAAACATGCAAATTTATGTGATTTATCAAATAGCAAAATAGAGTAATTTTTTTAAATTTAAACCTAATAATTAATCAATGCAGAATTAATTATTAATATTTTAAAGCGTTCTCTTATTGCTATTTTTCTTCTGTTATCAAACTATATATTACACTGTATTCTACCATATATTATTATTATTATAATTATTATTATAAAATTGTATTTGTTATCTTCTTTATTTTTACGTTTATTTTTTACTCTAGCGATACGAAGTTTTATTAACTATTTTTTTTTATATATATTTACTCAATTTCTTAATTCTATCGTTCGATCGAACATATATAAGACGAATATTTGTGAATTAAATCGATCTATTTGTTTCTTATTAATATTATTATTATTATTATTATTTTTACACGTTTTTGATTATTTCCTATTATATACATATATATAGATCTTGAGTGGTGCTATTATAATTGAACGTTACTTATTGATTTTTATTAATATTGTTCTTTATATATTAAAAAAAAAGTTAATTGTTATCTCATATATGTTCGATTGGATCTATTTCGATGTTTTCTTTCGATTATTGTACTTTTATATATATATATATATATATATATATATATATATATATATATATATATATATATATATATTAATTAATGTATAATTTAATTGTAGTTCGTATGAATCATAATTATGATGAAAACCAAAGCGTCTCTTCTCTGAACAATCGTTATCGAGGATATTCGTCTCCTAGTTGATTCTGCTTTTTATCGGCGTGTGAAAACAATTCGAACGTACAAATGACGAACGTTATAATAATATAGATTTTTTTTATATAATATTAAAATAAATAAATATATATATATATATATATAATAAAAAAAATAAAAATAAATATTAGTAACGTGCGTCATTTTTGCGCTCGTTTATATTATTAACACATTCGATACGCATTATTAAATATTGTGCTGCATTCTCATTATATTGTTAAACGAGTGTTTCTTAAATATTTATCGTAATTAAATATATTACTTTTTTTTTAATTTCTATATAATTACAATCAGAATCTAAAGTTGAATATGAATTATTTAGCTCAAAAATATTATAGAAAAAAAAAATTTTTTTAATAATCAACAATAATGTGAATGCAGCTTAAGACGAAAAGAGTAAACTGCGACAATATATTGTGATTACGATGATATTCCACTGTATACGCCTCTCGCTCATTACCTACAACCATTTTAAATAATAATAATTTTAAAAATATACATATATATTTAATATAATATATATTTTTCTGTCAGTAGAAAAATTGTGTAATGATCGGATTTTTTTTTTGTTTGTTTCGCGTTGCTGTAACAATTGATAGCAACGAGAATGATTGTGCCATAAAATATGTCTTTAATTCGCCAGCGCATTGATGAATCTATGAATTTTTATTATTTTTTTTTCATTAAAATAAATGTATAAAATATATACATTTATTTTATTATTAAAAAAAAACGTTTTTGTGAATGTTCGAAAACAGTTCGAATGATTATTTTTTATTATTTTAATTTACAAATAAAGCATAGTGTTTAAAAGTATATATTTTATCTCTAGTCACGGTCCGAAAAGTGAAACTGAAGTCGAACGAAACTTATCGATCTCAAAAAAAAAATATATATATAATATAATATAATATTGAAAATAAAAATAATTCGCATTCGAGCTGTTTTTGATAATTGTAGAAAAAAAATGTATACGAAATATATTAATATATTATTCGGATTGATCAATGCGTTGAAAAAAATAACCATATTTTTATTTTATATTTGTACAAAATTGTGTTTCTCATTCATTTGTATTATTATTATTTTTATTCAAATTGTAAAGATAAAATAAATCGATCCATGATAAATTTTTATACGTATATAAAATAAAACTGTTTTTACTCTAAATTCACTTAACCTTCATTATTATGTTTAGGTCGCAAGAGTTTTGTCTTATTATTTATATTTCACAAATGTTAAATTAATAATCGACGCTTCAATTTGAAATTTTCTTTATTATGAAAAAAAAAGTTTAACGATTGAATATAAAACTGACGACTCGATCTCATCACAATAGGATTATTTAATTTTAATATATAATCGTATGGATCGTTTTATTTTATCTGAATAGAAAAAATAAAATAATAATAATTGTCCGTCGTTTACGAGCGTTTCTTTATTATTTTTGTACATATTTTTCAAACGTGTAATGAAAAAAAAAATTATATATATATATATACATATATATCTTGTAAGTCCAACGATATGTAATAAAGGTGATGTGATGCTAAATGATTATAAAATAACGACGACGACTACGTACAATTCAATTGAATTGCAAATTGTAATAATAATGTAAAATTTATAGCTTTTAGATAGGCAAATGAAAAACGAATGTACGATTTTAAATATAGGTAGGAAAAAATTGATTATAAATTTTTTGACCGAGCGGGCGTACATTACACTCGCTGGACACATATAAATAAATAATACTTACATGCGCGACAAATAAATATTTTATTTGTTAAAAAAAAACTATTTTTTTATTTACTACACTTCTATAATTTCCATCATCATTTCGCAGGAATCCTCCGAATCGGCAGAATCTATAAAAAGGTTAAAATGTTTATAATTTCGATATATATATAGATAGATATATGTCAATCGCAATGGTCGACGGTTGCGGAGGTGTAGCATTTTGTTTTCGTCAAATGCTGCTTTATTTTTTGTAATTTAATATTAAACGATTTTTAAAACTCAAAATATGCATCCTGGCCGTGTCGAAGTTCAACTTATTACTGTACGATTTCATGTAAAATATTTCAGAATTTACGATTTAATTTTGCTTCTATTTTGACAATTACATTAATTAACGCGATATATATGACACTTTTTCAATATATATTTTTGATAATAATATAATAACATGTATTTTGTTTAAAACGAATCGCTTTCGTCCTTTTCGAATATTATTAATACGTACGATCCTTTAATAATAATATTCGCGCGCATTTTTGAAAAGAAACGCGGTGCCACATATACAATTTTTGAAGCTAGTTGAGCACAAAAGGGGGTTTGACACACAATGATCAAATTTCTCTTTGTGTACCCCTCAAAAAAAAAAAAAAAAAAAAAAGATGGATTTCGAAAGACCCCGGCATCGCTCTTCAAAAATGGAGAATTGAGACACAATGCGACTCTACTATTCCTTTTTCTCTATACAAACCTATGTAAAAAGACAGCAGGCGTGTCCAGATTATTATTCGTATCCTTAGATGTTATTCATATATATATATATATATATATATATTATTTACCATCGAGTTTTTAAAATTTTGCAAAGGACATTTTGCTATTGAACAAGAGAAAAAAAATCGTATTTCAAATACAATAAAACCATTTTTGAGACATTCTGTACAATTGCAATTTTTTTTGTACATTTTATATCAATGCATAATGCTGAGGATATATTCATAAATTGAATTACTGCTCCTTTATACAATTTATTTTTAAAAATTGATCTTATATAATATTTTCAAATTCTGCTTCTTTAACCAATATTCCGTAATAAATTCACTAAAAAAAGTAATAGTATACTTTTTAACCCTTTGCACTTTTAAAAATTTTAACTTTTATTTCAACATTTTATATACTTATGCTGTTTGGTGGTTTTATATAGAATATAAAAACTAAAAAAAAACAATTTTCACCACCATAATAAAAAAAAATCTGAAAAAACAGTATATTTGTAGCATACAATAAACAATCGTTTTATCATTCTGTATTTATATAGATTAAAAATTTTAATTTTAACAAAAAAAAAAAACATTTCAATGTCTAATAAAATGCGGTTCGGTTTACGATTAGAAATTTAACATGAATTTTCTCTATTTATTAAAGCATCGTTTTAAAACTTAATAATATTTTTTTATACAGAAATAATACGAGAATTCGTTACGAAGATATCAATATTAAATAGTCAATAGAGTTTTCGCATTAAATCTAAGCGTTGATCGAACGGCATCTCTCGTATGCAAAGGGTTAATACTGTTTTTTTTTTTAATTAAAAATTTATTATTAAAAAAAATGTAACAAAATAACTTTATAATACTATTTATATATAAGAATAGTATTATTTACGAATATCAAACATAAAAAAAAATGCCTATAAATTTGTAACGAAGAAATAAAAATCATCTAATCTGAGCTGGCGGCATTTTGTCGAGTTTTGCGGTCAGTATTTTGGATTTTTATCATTGTACGGTATTTTTATAACAAACATATATATATATATATATATATATATATAAATGGCGGATGGCTCATGCACATGAAGAAGGACCGGTTCGTCAGGACATATTTTGAAAACTCGAAGATCACCTCTACATGGCGATGTCCTGGACCTGATCGAACCGGTCTTGTCGTCGTCTTCTGCTTCTGCTGCTTCTTCTTCTTCTTCTTCGATCATCGAGGAGTGCCTTTCTGCACTTATTTCAATTATATATATATATATATATATATATGTGTGTGTGTGTTTTTATTTCGTTTTATAAGTACACTTAACGTCCGGATATTTTGCTCGTCGCAAAATGGACATTCCGTTCTTCGTTTTGTTTGTTTGTTTTTGTTTTGTTTTTGTTTTTTTGCTTTTTGTACGGTTTTCGGTTACGAAAACGACAGGACGAGATTTCAATAAAAATTCGATTCTGCGGACGACTCTGATTTTCGACGAATATTATTTTTATTTTTTTTCTCGAATATCTCGATTGTCACGTTGTGATATTCGAAACCAGTGGCGTACGCGATATAAATTTTTAAATTGATTTAAAAAAAATATATATATATTATTTCATATAAAATTTTAATACGTTATTATATAATTCAAACGCGTTAAAATTTGGATGATTATTATATTATATATATATATATAATATAAGAGAAAATTTCTTCATTTGATAAAACGCCTCTTCATTAAAACGTTGAAAATAAATACATTTCTGAATATTCGAACGCAAAAATAAATAAATAAACAAGAGCTTCAATGAACAACAAACAAGTACTCACACACACACACACATTCAAAACACGCCTTTCAGTCATTTTAATTTTCAATACGGTTGATTTTTTTTTTACTTTTCCACCTCTCGCGCCTACAATATTGTTATTCCAAATTGGTAACATTTTCGTTCAACATTAATTATTGGATTTTTGTTTCGTTTATACAGTGAAAAAAAAAAATATATATATATATATATATATATATATATATATATATATATGCATACAATTCGCATCGTGATGATAAAAATTTTCAATTCTTTTCATAAATATTTCCATTTTTTATACATATATAACTTATTATGCAACGAAACTCGGCCGTTTTTTTTTTTTTTTTTGCTTTTTAGGCGGAGCGCAATGTGAAACCTGTTGCAAGTTGAAATACGACAATTCATATATTCATTGCTTTTCAAAATTAAATAATTTTGAAAGATTTTGATACGTGTCAAACATTATATTGATATTGATGTAAAAATATAAAATTTTACTTCTAGAACGTAGACGAATGCCCGGGAATTACACAATTTCTTTTCTATACAAGTGTAGCAAAAACGTTTTGAGAATAGAATTCTACGAAAAAATAAATATAAAATCCTTGTCTAGTCCAAGATGCGAAGGAGGTTCAGGTAGAGTAGGAGTCGACCTGATGTGGAAACTGTCAGACCCACATCGTACACAGTTTCTCTTCTCTATCTCCAGGTAATATTTTTTTTTTATTCACAAACCGCTGGAATACCATCCCACACATTTCACAAAAATTATACCTCGCTTCTCAAACGTTCCATCCAGTTATTGCCATATTTGAAAAGCACACCTACAAACAAAACATCAGAAGAAAAACAAGCGGAAGAGGAACAACGATGCAGAATCAAGTTTGCAGAGCTGATTCTGAATTCGATTTCAAAACATTTATCAATTTATTTATATCGTATATCGAAATCTTGCAAATTATCCAGTATTGAATACTATTGTCTGTTGGCAAAATTCATATCTAATTCCGATATTTTAAAACGATAACGAAATAAAAAAGCGATGAAACTTTTTTCTCTTTCCTTTCATCTTTTTACAGGAGTTGATTAATAAAAAGCTGGACCACCAATAAAACGTAAACAATGTAGAGTTAATTCGAGAAATGGAGGAAACTCGGCAATCGCGTAGACTTTTTAATAATTGTTGAACTTTTGTTACGATTCCGAGTCGCGGCATAAACTTTGTCGAGTTTATAAATTGAATTAATCAATTAGATAAATTGCTCGTCCGCCGTTGCCCGGGCGATCAAATCTTCGAACCAATCTTATCTTCGACATCGAATGGACTATAACATTATTATTATTTCAAATATAAGTATATAAAACTTTAAAATAAAATAAATAAATAGTATTTGACTTTATTTAAAAGTTAATTCTGTGTCATTTTATTTGAATATGATTACTGATATGTGATTACATCGATTTGCTCAGAGGATGTCTAAATAGGAAGTTCAATTTTCGACCACTTTTTGCAGCAATTGAGTCCGTATATCAGTGATAATGTGTCAATTGTTTACAACTTATCGCTTAGTCCAAAGACTTTACAGAGTCACAGAAAAAATAGTCCAGCGGTGTTAAGTTGTATGATCTTGAAGACCATTTCAGACGGGTTCATTTTCACCAGCAACTTTGTTTTGAACCCATTCAAAACCACATCTTTTACAAAGCCAATGGACACGGCTCCAATTGTAGACCACCATTCCAAATGGACTCATTTGGGTCTTCTTCAATACTAAGCTCCACAGCAACAACAACTTATTCAGTTGGCGCTGTAAGATGTCTCTGACTATATATATGGTATATTTTAACCTGTATATTAAAATTGGTGCACAATCAAACCATATTTATTTGAATTAATTGATCTGATGAACTATTATATCGACCGTAAAATTTATTAAGAGCGCGATGAATTTCTAGAATTGAACCATGGTTTTTGTAAAAAAAAAATGCACAATTTACAAATTTTTTTCAGGTATATAATGTAATGACATATCAGAAAGCGTTATCAGTGTTATTAATATAAAGTTGTATACCTTTATATATATATATATATATATATATATATATATATATATATATATATATATATATATATATATATATATATATATAATGATCCATAAAAAAATGCAACGATTTATACAAAAATAAACTTGTCTAATTTATAAACGACGAATAAGTTGTGACCGTGGCTGTAAACGTGCGTATCTCGAATGGCGCGCCTCACTCGGAAAGGGTTAAACGCGAACGTTTAATGCTCTTTAAAGATTGCGAATAGAAATTTTCTAATGGACTTTTATCGATTACGCCGTCGTCCAGTGTACCGTCGAATGCGTATTTTTGCGACCTTTTATCGTAATAAAGTCATGTTGTTGTTGTTGTTGTTTTTTTTTTATTATGTCATGTTTAAATTGCTCACAATACGCATTATCATGAAGCAATTTTGCAGGATCACTCATACAAAATTATTTGTTTTGGTCTCGTATTGCGTTAAATTCAAAGTGCACAAAGATCTCAATATAAATATTAAATTTAATTATATAATATATACATATATATTTGATTTTACCGTAGTTATGTTCATTTACTTGCACAAGCAATGATTGAACAAGCCGCATCCACGTTATCAATAGTCAATTAGATATTATATCAGATGATTGAATATAGAGTTTAAAAAAAAATCGAAAAAAAACCATTTGTATTACTTAAATTTAGGATAATTTAACAAGCACATCAAAGATAAAAATATATTAGAATTTATAAGGCAAACTTGAATCCGACGTGGTAATGCAAACATTATTTTGTCGCAAACATCATGTTGTGGGTTTGAAACAATATTTTGCACACACACACACACAAATTATTAATATATCTGTATATACAAAGATATATCGATTTAACTTAATCAGCACTATAAATAAAATAAATAAGAAATATAATTTAATTCAATTTATTGTTTTAATCTAGATTTGCACTTACATATTTTTTTTTATTTATAAATTAAAATAATACATTTTTTTTTGTATCTATGTATATATTTTTTGAACATTCTGTATATAAAGTGCATTATAAAACTTACAAAAGGTAGTAAACAAAAATGATATTAAATATAATATAGTTAAAAACTTCTAAAAAAAAACAACAATTACATATATATATATTAAAATGTAGTAAGATTATCGTATGCTTTAAAATATATAATAATTCAATTTTTTTTTATAAATCTATTGCTGTAATTCGTGGTACATAGATTTTTGCATCGGACAAAACGCTTACGACGACACAAATGTTATAAATATTAAACGATCAATAAAAAATATATTTTTATAGTAAAAGTGTTAATCGTGCACATGCACCGTTTGGCTTCCGAAATCGCATCGTGAAAATGCGAGGAAAAATAAGTGCAAAATCAACTGTTGACTGCCCGGTTCACGGGAATATAAACGGACGGCGCTATATTCGGGCAACATTTTAGGGTTTCAACGTGTCCTTTTTTTCCCTATATATATATATATATATGTATATATAAATGCATCGAGCCTTTCGAATATCCTGGACTAAATAAAAAAAATGGAAGAAAAACAAAATGGACCAAAAAAAGAAACAGAAACACTCAACCGTAGGGGAACCAGAACCGCAGTTTTTGTTGAAATCGTCGGGTCCGATGGCTCGCGGTGAAATAAAGCAGAAAGAACGTACGATAACAACCTGTTGCCGCGGCTAGCGGATCTGGTTTCCTTCATATGCTACTCTTCTTTTATTATTATTATTGTTGTTGTTGTTGGTTGTTGGTTGTTGTTGGTTGTTCTCATGCATATTCATGCGCGTGACATTCTGCCGGACGACCGCGGAGACAAAACATGACCAACGCACACTCTCATGATACAGCCGGCCACAACAACGTTGCAGCACCCAGAGACGACAAAATCGTAAATAATTCTTGAGGCATAATCATG
The DNA here is from genome assembly GCA_024500535.1 of Leptonema lineaticorne. Lineage (NCBI taxonomy): Eukaryota > Metazoa > Arthropoda > Insecta > Trichoptera > Hydropsychidae > Leptonema > Leptonema lineaticorne. The sequence goes on from JANIJI010000007.1 coordinate 10,684,787, forward strand.
GCTACCAGTTTAGAGGCAAAGATCAAAGGTTACATATGCTCGGAACGTATTCATTCTTATAAACCGAACATTACATGTGAAACATTTAAAGATCACCTATTTGAGAAAAATGTTCATCTTCAAGACTTTAAAATAAACTTTCATGATATAATTTTCTGCATATTATACTTTTAAATCTTTGCATTCTAGTTATGCCATTTGGTCACCGCTTAGATTAATGCGAACACTCAATGCAAACTATTTATATTAATTACTTTGTAATGAATTTCCACATCGAGAGAAGATTTTCTTGTCTTAAAAATTAGACCGCAATCACGTAACATTTTCAGCATTGAAACTTTAAAACTTTTTTGGTTTAAACTTTACAACCTTACCAAAAAGGATTGCTAAAGTTAAAATGTGATGAAAACTGTTTTTTTTTTAGTTTAGTTTAAAAATTTGTTCAATAAATCCATATATTTAATATAAATCAGAAATTTATGAAATATTAAAATATAGAAGCTTCAATTTATATAAACATAAATTTTGTGTAAAACAAAGTGTTAACAACATATTTATTAAAATGACGCCGTATTCTTATGGAGAAAACTTAAAATGACACTGGCGATTTTAATTAATAATTCCAAAAATACGCATTCCATCTTTTAAAGAGTTATTAAGTCGCGTTTTTTTCCTTCTGTTTTAAATAATAAAAAAAAAAACGTCACTCGTTTGTCCGCATAACCCTTTCAATATTATTAACCTTATCGGACGACAGCTGTTGAAATATTGAAATTAGTCAGTTGAATATATATATATATATATATATATGCGCGCTCGTTATAATAGTGTGATATCGCGGTGAAATTGAACGAGAATACAAACAAAAGATAAAAAAAAGAACCAAGCATGACAATATAATGTTTATCTGGTCGACACCCTCGCGATATTTTCCCCAATTAAGGAAGGGCACATCGATATATGGGCTTACGGGTGTATTTTTTTTCCTTATCTACACTTATTTGGTGTAAAGTGTTTAGTTTTATTTTATTTTTACATATATATATATATATATATATATATTTTTTTTTTTTTTTTTGGCGTGTTTAGAGCATTCGCCATATGTTACATTTTCCTGTAGGATAGCCGGGAGCAGATGTCATAAAAAAGTCTGTATTTTGCACGCAATGTACAATTTTTTTTGGTATCAACCCCACTTTCGATGGCCATACTCGTTTTTCCATTTGCATGCGATGAAAAAAAAATGCCCAAATCTTCAAAAAATGCCCAAGTCTTCGTCCATTTTATTACGAAGACGGCCGCGATAGCCTAATCTCTTATAATTTGTAAAATCGTTAATATATCCATATAAATCTATGTTTAACGAAATAATTTTGATTAGAATTTAAAACATAAATATTTGAACGGTGATCTGTAAATTGTGCAATTGATTTAATTGAGTCGAGAAAAGAGTTTTGCACAAGTGAAAAAAAGAAAAAAACGGCTCTATATTAGTTAGTCATTGTTATTATTGTTTACTCTTGCATTAAATTGAATAGTGTATAAAAATAAACTGAACGCGTTTCATTTGGTTCTGATTCGTTTCGGGTAAAAAGCAATAAATGAAATGTCGATAAAAAGTTTTAGGAAATTGTCAATTTTCTTTTTCTTTTTTTTTTGAACGTCACAGTTTCTTTTGATTCTTGATATAAAAGTCTTTTGATCCGAGCACAAAAAATAAAACAGATCAAAAACTTGCAAATATACGAATGCACAATTTAGCAAGAGATTTTTCGAAATAATAATCTTAAATTTTAATTTAATGATTAATGTAAAAAATAATTATTCTTTTAGAAAAAGACTGAGGTAAAAAATTTACAATGTTTTATTTAGATCAAAACGTTTGCAGATTTGTCTAATATACATTAACATCATTATTTTTAATTGAGAAATAATGAATAAATTTGCTTATTTGTATGAGAACCGGGCATATATTAATTAAATATTATTTTTTTTAATTCTTTAGATAGATAGAAATATCTAAAGGTTAACTATAAACTTGTCGACTCGTCTTGAAATCTTAGTTCTACATCAAAAAATAATTTAAAATCGACATAAATTTAATGAGATTGTTATGATTATAAAAAGAACAATAATCATATTTATACAGTATAATTATGATTGAATTTACCTGTTATATAAGGAAAAAACAGTTCTAAAATAAAATTGCAAAATACTACACTACGCTTGTGGGATCTCGAAATTATATATTCAAACGTTGCGAACAAATGGCGTTCGATTTTATTTTATACTATTTTTTTATCAATCGTTAATTACTCAGGTGAAATAAAATGGTTTTATAGTTTGTTCCCCTCCCCCTTTTTTTTGTATTTAAAAAACGATGTTCCCCCATATTTTCTACTCTTGTGCACCCCAAGAGTAGAGCTTCTGACACTTGACAAGTTGCTTTTGAAATTTCAGTTTTAACCCACGCCATTGATACACGCATACTCGAAAGACAGAGGTTTCAATTTTAGGTCCGTAAAATTTTCAATAATAAAAATGTGTGCGAATCGCTGTCACACAGTATTTGTTCAGATCACAGATGGCGCTATGTATCAATCGATTATCAGAATGAAAAATATAATGATTTAAAAAAATATTATTTAATTGATAATTAAAAAAAAAGTTGACTAACGCTGTTTTATATCACATATTGTAAATATTTATTTTTTAAAATTGCTATAATTCAACATTTTAAATAAGGATTCTTTTTAATTAAATTATAAACATATTTATAATTTCATTTCTTATCAGTCGAAACTATTGTAAAATAAATAAAAATGAATAAGGAAAAAGACATAAAAAACTTTTTTTCATATATTTTCAAGAAAAAAAATGCGCGTAAAATTTGCGAAAAAAAATGGCAACATTCGCCATCGTGTCGACGAATTAAGCATAAAGTGCAGCGGAAAATTAAAAAAAGAATGTAAACCATACGAACTGCGCATGCGCATTTGACATATTCGACCTGTTGTACGTCGCCTACGCAGTTTCAATAAACAATTCGACGTACTGTACGTCGCTGTTTACGCACACCAATACTTATGCGTTTATTTTTGCATTGTGCATACACAAGTGTGTGCATGTGTGTGCATTTACGGGAAAAATAATGCAGGCGCACTTTCGACGATTTCCAAATATTCACTGTATAAAATTATTATTATTTTTTTTTAATAATTATCTGGCATATTTGAATTCTTATATAGACTGTATTTATTCAATGAAAAAAAAATAGACAACTTTATACAAGAAATAAAATTTAATTTTAAAATATATTAACAACGAAATCTCTCCATCGTACGTACTATTGTTTGATTTAAATGTAAATAATTAAAACTTAAGAACAAATAATGTCGATTAATCATTTTATGATATCACAATAAAATGTTTGTTGAAACAGTTAAGCATCGTACGTGTGCAGTATTGTTTCATATTATATTAGTTATCTAATGACACACGTTCATTCCAAAGTGTAATTATCGTCAACCTAACATTTAAATTCATATATAATTTAAATATTTTGAAAAATATGTCTTACAAATTATTAAAATGATCTTTAAAATATTAATGATGAAAATTTCTTAATTAAAAAAAATATTTTTTAGCATAATCCGTAATGAAAATCATTTTTTTAAGAGAGATAAGTAAAAAATATATATTAAAATGGTTACTATAGGATAAGATAAAGTATGTATGTTCTATATTTTTATCGAAATATAATGAAATTGATGAATTACGTAAAAAGTGTTTGTTATATATGAAGTTTGTTTGCCAAATAAAAAGAAAAGAAAAAATGTTTATTAATACTGCATTATTTATTATAAAAAATGAATTCAATGTTTAAAATATTTTTAAAACTTGATTTTTAGTATATTTATAAATTAAATTTTACATTTAATTATTGTATAAAATAAAATATGATATATTAATATATATTACTGATTCTCAAAGTATCAAATTCTGATACATTTTAAAACGATATCAGATATTACAATAATTAATCAAAACTGTTAATTTAACAACTCCATTAGGTTTTTAATTGTTTTTTACTGCAATTTAATTATTATCATACTTTTATTACAAAATTTTGGAATACAAAGTTTAGTATTTGTAGTATATTTATTAATTTTTAATTTAGTAAACGTATTTTTATTCTAATAAATACAAATTATTATGCAAGCATATATAAAAAATGATTTTTAAAACATGAATTTTCAATTTAATCAAAATTATTTTGTATGAAAAATTTTTTTTATCATTATTATCGATAACGAATCGAATTCAAAATAAAAATAAATATTTTCTATGTGTCCCTTTAATTTCGAGAAAAACAAACGAATCGATTCGCATTTCAGCAATAATGTTGCGGTCTATTTATGGTAAAAAAAAAAAATTAAAATAAAAAAATAATAATGTAAAATATTTAGAAATGGCAAGTTTGAGTAACTGTGTCAAGTGCTACACGTAACCCTGTGTGTATAGTTTTGTATGGCATAGCCGGCGTTGCCGCCAACGTTGACTACAAATACCTACGTATAATGTATATAAATATATATATATGTAATATGTGTATATATATATATATATATATATATATATATGCACGTGTGTGCGAATGTATGAACGCACATCGTAGACGCATTCACAAACACCAATGCGCGCATATCATTCTGACAACAGTTTGTCCCTTTCGCACCGACACCGACTCGTATATTTTCGTCTCTGTCACACGAGACGAAGGCAAGTGCGGCTTTGAAATAGTTTCAATATTATGTCGCGTTATATATATATATATATGCAGGCACATTTTACGAGGAATGACTATAATGCGATAAACAGAACAAAATTATTTATTTTTTAATTGCGAATTTCAAAATTATATTTTGAACTTTTCGATGTTTTGAAAATTTTCTATTAATACTCGAATACTATAATATTTATATTAAAAAAACGTTTTATAAATTATAAAGCTACCGATTTTAAAATGTTATTTGAATAAGTAACTAATTAAAAATGATTTGAATAGTATTTTTTTAATTATTTCTGAATATGTAATGTAAAAGATTATTTTGATATACTCACAAAAATGTTTGAAAATATTTATAATCGTAATTATAAATATTGACATTAAAAAAAACAAAAAATTAATATTATTTTTTGGTATTTAATAATATTTATTTGAAATATTAAGCAAAAAAGTATAAATGTGGTGAATATATTAAAAATGAAAGTCATTTAAGAAGTTAACGATGTCAAAAATACTAGTTATAGACTCTGGACTCAGTTTATTAATTATATATATATATATATATATATATATATATATATATATATATATATATATATATATATATATATATTGAACATCTATATATGAATTTTTATTCTGAAAATATTCTTAAATTAATGATCTTTCCAAATTTATACTTTAAATGAGTTGTGTTGAATATAATTCAAGAGCATGCACAAAAAAATTCTGTGCCGATTTAAAAATATGAAAATTATTTTTTAAGAATTGATTTTGAAGCCGTGCCGTTGAAGTTCTTTTGACACGGCTAGTCCTTTCCTTATCTAGCGTACAGCTGATCGTACCATAAAGTACCGAATTACGAACGTTGCTGTCAACCGTTCAACAATTCAAATACTTCGCCGGCCGGTTCTGTACATACTTGGTTCGGTCGCACTCAAAAGTTTCGACCGACTTCGCAACAATCGCGGACGACCGAGCGCGTCGAAACTTTTATACGCGATCCGCGTCCGAACAGCTTATAAGAAAAAAAAAAGGAGATAAAAAGGCGAGTAAGTCCAGCCAGAGCGTTCCATTTTTGAATTTTTCCAATGGATTTTTAAATTACAAAATAAAACAATTCCGATTTGCGTTTTATTTATTATTTATTTATTTATTTATTATTATATTTCACGTTTTATTATTTTATTTACTGCGGTATACACTAGAAGGGTGTATATATACGTCGGTTATCACAGTTATATAACGACGTTATTAATATATTATTTATGAGAATAGGACACCGAATTGTCGCAAGTGTGGACCAACGGTTTTAATTATTTGAAAAGCTCGATGAATAGTGAAAAAGGTCAGTCAGGGAAAGTTTCATAAATACCGAACATATTTTTTTAATATTGGCTTTATATAAAAAAGATATCGAAATATCATTTTTATAACATCATAAATATATTTTTTTTTCTTATATTATATATGTACTATGTAATTAATTGGAATCGTTTTATATATATAAGAAAATGATTATGAAATTTAAATTAAAATAAAACATTGATGAATGGTGTTATTTGCTATAAATTTGACATTATTTTATGCCATTTTTATTAGAATATGATTGACTGGCTCAAAGGAAGTCTATACTGGAAGTTTAATTTTCGATCACTTTTTGCAGCAATTGAGATATCAGTGATAACGTGACAAATATAGTCTTCCAAGATGTCAATTGTTTATGTCTCAGAAAAATTGGTCCAGCGTTGTTAAGACGCGCAATTTTGAAGACCAATTCACAGGTCCATTTTCATTGGCAAATTTGTTTTGAATCTATTCATCAAATATATAACGACCCGATGGTCGTGTGGTTTCAATTCTTGCACGAGTTGAATTTTGTTAGACCTCAAACCCAAATCTTCCATAAAGTGGATGGACACAGCTCCATTTGTAGACCACCATTCTGAATGGACTCATTTGGGACTCATCTTCCTCAATACTAAACTCCACAGCAGTAATAGTTTCTTCATTTGTTACTATATGACGTCTCTAATTGTGCATATTATCCTTTAGAATAAATTCGGTGCACAATCAAACCATTAATTGCTCTGATGGACGATTATGTCGACTGTAAAATATACTAAGAGCGCGACGAGTTTCTATGAATTTAACCATGGTTTTTGTTAAAAAAAATAATGCATAATATATAATGACATCAAACTAAATACAAAACGAGTAATGACTGTCAAAATGGTGTACATATCAAAAAGTTTTTATACATTATAAAAAAAATACATTCTATATATACTTTATTATATCCATTTTCAATTATAAAATTGAAAAATATATTTTTTTATAAATGCTGCACGTTCGTATCTATTTATTTAGCATTTTGACAGAAATGTAACATGAGAAATTAAAAATAGTTGAAAACCTCTGTATGAAACATGAGGACGAGTTTGAAAAAAAAACCACTCAAAAGGTCCGCTCTGCTTTGAGGAAGTATACGAAAAATTCCCGATACAACCGGAATGCACACGAATGCAGTGTAACAAAATCCGTGAGCCATTGTAACAAGTCTCCCCGTTTCATTCCACGTACAGGTCGCGTTCCCTGGGAGTCACAGCGTCAAACAAAAGCCGCATTGTTCTCATACAAATACTATGCTAGAAATTCGCTATTTTGACATTTTACTACAACCCCCAGAAAATTTTCGTGGTCTAATTAAGTATGAAGTTTGCGAAAGTTTGATATTTAATAATTAAAAAAAAATGGACACTATGGTAATTATTTTCAAAATATATATATATTTTTTTTTAGTAACAAATCTATTGTATAAAAATAAAATAATATTAGTGTATATATATGTATATTGTATCAAAAATGTTACAAAAAAATCGTACTATTACATTACAATACATAGCATAATATAATATTAATATGAATTGCACGAAAATATTTGACCTATTAAAGGAAAAAAAATGCAACGCACCGAAATTTTGACCCAATTGTGTGATTCGATGTATATATTTTGTATTATTTATATATAATATACATATAAGTATAATATATAATTTTTATTTAGCATGTAAATATATATTACAACATTTAGTATGTCACAAATCATGAATGTTAATTACTTTTTTGCACGAAGCTCCCTACTTTTGCTGCTCAATTGCATATATGAAAAAAAACAATATTACAATATATTATATTTTATATTAAAGACGGTAAAAGTTAAAAAGATATATGCGCATAAAATTTTTACAACACTGTGATAATTTCAATATAAGGTGAAATTGTTTATAAAATGTAAATGGCCTTTTGAGTTTGCTGAATAGCCAGAAGTCGCACGGAGCCAAATCAGGCGAATACGGTGGTTGCTTAACGATACGAGTCGAGTTTTTGGCAAAAAAAATCAATGCAGTCGTCAAGAAACCAAGAGTTGTAAAAACGCGTGTAACTCGGTGATAATTAAAATTTTTGATAAACAGATGCTTGGCAAATGTTATAGACATTCCTACCAATCTAGGAAAAAAAATACAATTAACTAGCCTTCCTAATATCCAGAAGTTTTAAATGACAATTTCACCTTACTTTTTAATCACATTAGTACATACGTATAAATATAAAAAAAAAATAAGAAAAAATTTCATTTGCGAAACTACGTAATTACAATATAGCCAACTAATTCATAAGATAATAACGTATTTGATAAATAAACCCTTGTGCGATTCACATAATCCCAGTAATTGGATAATGATATGTTTATCATTCTCTCATTATCCACTTTGTGTATATACAATTTTACATGGGGATGTTAAATATAGCTTTGCTGTATCTGAAGGATTTTTTTTTGTTATAGTGACATATTTTTTTTGAACATAGGAATTTTATTCATACAATATCAAAATCTAAATTTGGTATTATTGAATGAATATAAAATTATGGATATATTTTTTGGTTATTATAATTGTGATTTTGTTTCAAAAACTTGAAATAATTAGAAAGAATGTAAGATTGATATGACTTTAATTGAAATTGGCCTCGTTATAATATTCACTTATTATAGGTAAAAAATGGGACTAGTTTAAAATTTTATTATGTTTGATATTTATAATCAAAAGTCCCCAGGCTTTTCGGGACATCTAAAGGGACGAATGCACGTAATAGTACCGGGGTCGACACACTTGGAGGACGATGAAAGGCATCTTCTCATCCCATTCAAATCCACCTATGAAGTGGGACGTGCCTGAGTTTCAGGGGAACCAAACAAAAGCTGTTCCCCTAGAATGCTGGCCGAAGTAGACCGGGATAGGGTCCGAGAAAAATCGTTGAGGGCCAAAATAAAAAAAAAATATATATATATATATATATATATATATATAAAGAAAAAAAAGAACTACAAAAAGAAAAAAAAATTAAACGAAATCCCTTTTGGTAGACCGTCGAAAATTGGCCTTTGGTTGCTTCGGGGCGAAGTCGTCGTCGTTCTCTCTGGTCAATCTTTAAAAAAAATGTTAATTCGATATCGATCGCGAACCACAGTTTTGAAAGCATCCAATTACTTCCCGCACTTTCCTGCGTATCGACCCTTTGAGGACCGCATTTACACAAACACACACACACACATGTATATATATATATATATATATATATATATATGTATATATATATATATATATATATATATATATATATATATATATATATATACATATAGTACCATATATATATATATAATTCACTCTAACACGAATAACGTATCCTTATCGATTTCCACTGAAGCGATTATTCGATTTAGCAAAATCGTATTATTAAAAATGTGACGTCATACATATTATTCGATTCGGCTTTCGGTCCGGCGCCTGATTTATATATAATTTCAATGCGTGTCTCTTTTTTTTTATACGAAATTCTAAAATTGAAAATTATTATTTCGTCACAATCGTTTGCAGTTGAATGAAACGTTTGTTTAAAGAATTAGTTCCGTTATTGTTTTGTTATGCAACTGTTAAAAATTAAAAAAATAAATAAATAAATAAACAAGTCTTCCGTAGATAATATCTATTTCATGCCGGATTAAACTATTTTTTTTTCTCATCAATTAGTTATTCAAATATTATATATAGATTAATTAATTTATTTTTATCGATATTTAGAAAATCAAATATATAAATTTGAAATGAATTCTTTTTTGAGAATGAAATGTTCGGCCAATCCGCAAAGAATTTATCTAGAGTCACATATCGTCGGATGCGAATCGAATGCTGAAAAAATATGATATATTTGCACGAAAGCTAAAAATCGCTCCGCCTTGAGAAAAGCAAACCGGAGCGTCACTCCGACGCGTCATATTAAAATACAAAACAAAATATACGTTGTAATTTAAAATTCGCCGCTTTCGCACAATAACTGTCCCGTTTAACCGTTTTCCCTATTA